>ONZH01000957.1:0-39395 GCA_900303285.1 Rhinella marina
TTTGACTCGAATAACGAGCACCCGAGCATTTTAGTACTCGCTCATCTCTATTCTGGAATGTTTTTATAAAATTAGAAAAAATTGCTCCTGAAATTCTAAGCCTTCTAATGTCCTAAAAAAAGACATTTGCAAAATTATGCCAACGTAAATAGACATATGCAGAATGTTTGGTAACTTTTATTTTTTTAAAGTAGAGAAATTCAAATTTTGAAAATTAAATTTTTCCAAATTTACTGTAATTTCTTTTTTTTTATAATGGGGGAAAAAAATACTGACCCAAATTTACTGCTAACATTAGGTACAATGTGCCACCAGAAAACAGTCTCATAATCGGTTAGCTAAGTAAAACCATTCCAAAGTTATTACCACATAAAGTGACAAATGTCAGATTTTCAAAAATAGGCCTGGACAGGATGGTAAAAACTGTCCTGGGGTAGAAGGGGTTAAAAGCAACATGGTGATCGGAAATAACTTCATCGAAATCTCTCCAAAATAGCAGTTTACGTTGACCTTTATGGAATTTCCATACCCATTGGACACCCCCCCTAACAATTTAAAGGAGTTTTTCAGGATCACTACGGTTATATACAGTCATGGCCAAAAGTTTTGAGAATTACACAAATATTATATTTTCACATGATCTGCTGCCCTCTGGTTTTTATGTGTGTTTGTCAGATGTTTTTATCACATACAGAAATATAATTGCAATCATATTATGAGTAACAAAAGCTTATATTGACAGAATGAGTTAATGCAGCAAGTCAATATTTGCAGTGTTGACCCTTCTTCTTCAGGACCTCTGCAATTCTCCCTGGCATGCTCTCAATCAACTTCTGGACCAAATCCTGACTGATAGCAGTCCATTCTTGCACAATCAATGCTTGCATTTTGTCAGAATTTGTAGGTTTTTGTTTGTCCACCCGTCTCTTGATGATTGACCACAAGTTCTTTATTAATTAAGATCTGGGGAGTTTCCAGGCCATGGACCCAAATTCTCTGTTTTGTTCCCTGAGCCATTTAGTTGTCACCTTTGCTTTATGGCAAGGTGCTCCATCATGCTGGAATAGGCATTGTTGATCACCAAACTGCTCTTGGACGGTTGGGAGAAGTTGCTCTCGGAGGACATTCTGGTACCATTCTTTATTCATGGCTTTGTTTTTAGGCAAGACTGTGAAAGAGCCGATTCCCTTGGCTGAGAAGCAACCCCACACATGAATGGTTTCAGGATGCTTTACAGTTGGCATGAGACAAGACTGGTGGTAGCGCTCACCTCGTCTTCTCCGAATAAGCTGTTTTCCAGATGTCCCAAACAATCGAAAAGGGGATTCATCAGAGAAAATGACTTTACCCCAGTCCTCAGCAGTCCACTCCCTGTACCTTTTGCAGAATATCAGTCTGTCCCTGATGTTTTTTCTGGAGAGAAGTGGCTTCTTTGCTGCCCTCCTTGAGACCAGGCCTTGCTCCAAGAGTCTGTGCCTCACAGTGCGTGCAGATGCACTCACACCTGCCTGCTGCCATTCCTGAGCAAGCTCTGCACTGCTGGTAGCCCGATCCTGCAGCTGAAACACTTTTAAGAGACGGTCCTGGCGCTTGCTGGTCTTTCTTGGGCGCCCTGGAGCCTTTTTGGCAACAATGGAACCTCTCTCCTTGAAGTTCTTGATGATGCGATAGATTGTTGACTGAGGTGCAATCTTTCTAGCTGCGATACTCTTCCCTGTTAGGCCATTTTTGTGCAGTGCAATGATGACTGCACGTGTTACTTTAGAGATAACCATGGTTAACAGAAGAGAAACAATGATGCCAAGCACCAGCCTCCTTTTAAAGTGTCCAGTGGTGTCATTCTTACTTAATCATGACAGATTGATCTCCAGCCCTGTCCTCATCAACACCCACACCTGTGTTAATGGAGCAATCACTGAAACGATGTTAGCTGGTCCTTTTAAGGCAGGGCTGCAATGATGTTGAAATGTGTTTGGGGCGATAAAGTTCATTTTCTAGGCAAATATTGACTTTGCAAGTAATTGCTGTTAAGCTGAACACTCTTTATAACATTCTGGAGTATATGCAAATTGCCATTATAAAAACTGAAGCAGTAGACTTTGTAAAAATTAATATTTGTATCATTCTCAAAACTTTTGGCCATGACTGTACACATATACTTGTTTTTCATCAACATCTACCTCATACATTTTTAAGGGGTTCTGTACCTCTTTATTACTTATGATGTATCCTTTATATAGGAATGAAAAAGTAGTGCCATGGCCTACTCGCTGTTTTCCGCAGGCCAGTGATGTTACAACAATGTGGCCTGGACCTGGCCTGGCTCCATTCACTTTAATGAGGCAGAGCCGCACCCAAGCCACGTAATTGGTCCTGACGTCACTGGCCTGCGGGAAACGGCTAGATGGCCGTGGCACTACTGAGAGTGCCGCTGCCTTCTCAAGCAGCTGATCAGCAGGGTTCCTGGGTTTTGAACCCTTGCCCATCAGATGCTGATCTATCCAAAGAATAGATAATCCATAGTCAAAAAGTAAAGAACCCTTTGAATTTGCAGTTTCCTGACCCGTTTTCAAAACTCACTTTTACTTACATCCATTGCCTAGCTAGTTTGTAGATGCTGCCATCCAGCTATTTACATACGTTCCCTATAATTGCCTCTATTGCTGCTTTGACACGCGAATGGACATATCACAGAAAATAAGTGCTACATGGTCATGTGACCACAGCTCAAATGTTTTTTTTAGATGAACATTCTTTAATAGAAGTTAAAAAAACTACATCAAAGCAAAAGTTCATAATAAACGTAATAAATGTAGGCTATAAAGCTAATTAATTTGGTGTTTTTGCTTGACAATTTTCTTTCCTTTGTCATGCAAAGCTCTAATGTATATACCCCTTAATGATTAAATACCTGTTAAAATTTCCTTGAGAAACTAAACAAATTGAATGAAATGTAGGGAAAGCAGTGAGAAAGCTTTAGGCTTCTTTTAAATAGAAGTACTAATAGAGAGATGCCAAACCACATGAAGTCAATAATGTACTTTATTTACAAAATTCATAAGGAAAAATTCATATACAATGGTCCCTCAAGTTACAATATTGGTTTCAGGACGACCATTGTATGTTGAAACAATTGTAACTTGAGTAATTGGTTCCAAAGCCTCAAAATGTCATCCAAGATAAGAGAAAATGAAGATTTAACAAAAATAAGCAGATAACTAAGATAGATAAAACAAGTCCTTACATATAACAGTCAGGGACAGCTGCTAACTAGCAACTAATACAGATACATACTTTACCAGAGAAGTGTCCTTTATTGGTTGGATCTGAGTCTGAGGCATTGTATGTTGAGCCTAGTTTCAACTTACGATGGGTCAGAAAAGACCATTATATGTTGAAGATATTGTATCCTGAGGCCATTGTATCTGGAGTGACCACTGTATTAAAAACAAGTGCAGAGAAATGGGGGCATCAACCGTAATGCAGCACAATGGTAATAATTCATACTAGTCCAACAAAAATGAAAGGCAAGTTAAAGTGCAAGTGCAAAAGGATATATAGTCCAAGTATGTAAAGGACAGAATCAATTACCCATGGTGTGCCTCCTTTGGGATGGTGCCAACCCCGACACACATTTCGGCAAACCTTTTGTCTTGGGGTGACTCTTCAAGCAGTTTTGACCATGCACTAATTGGGGACTGGAGATATGAGCTGTCATCAGGGCTAGTGTGACAACGAAATCTTATTTTGCTGTATTCTGCTCTTTTGGAGTGCCTAGGATGAGGTTTCACTGACGTTTTTGTGCATTGAGCTGCTACATCTGTCATTTAGAGCAGAGGGGAGCCCTGCTATCAGAATTTTGCAGAATAAAAGTTCATATTCACAGTACTTGTGATGAAAACAGCTCCACATAATGTTTGTACTGCTATCTATAATATCTGCATAGTGCTATGAGCATTTTAGAATGGTCAGAAGTGCTGACTTAGGCTAGGGCTACAAGACGACCTTTGTAGTGTGACAAATAGGGCACAACTACACTTCTACATGTGTTGTGCGACATTGATGTCGCACCAATGGCACACGACAGTTTTTATAATGTAAGTCTATGGTATTGCACTGCAACGTGCTGCGACGCGACAGTCGCAGAAAAACTTGGATGGAGTTTTTGTGACTGTCACGTCGCAGTATGTCGCGGTGCGACACCATAGACTTGCATTATAAAAATTGTTGTGCAACAAAATGTCCGTCGACAAACGTCGCTGTGTAGCCCTAGCCTTAGGTTGCCCTCACATGCAGCAGATTTTGTGGCAGAAAATTCTACGACTGAAAATCGGCTCCATTCATTTGAATGGGGCAGCAAGCACATGGATTTCTGCAAGTTCCATTAAACCTTCCTGACCAGCACCATACTGGTATGGTGCTGGCCGGGTCTTTAGAAATGGCACCCGCATAGCTGCAGGGTGCCTTCTGTTTCATACATCAGGGCAAATATAAGAGAGTGAATTCCCTTTAGATAGTGAAGAACCCCAAAGGCGCCACCATGGGGAAAAGAAGTTAAACAAAAACCAAGACTGGTGAGGGTGTAGCTCAGATAGAGGTCGCCCACCAAGGAAAGACAGCTCTAATGAAGTGTTTGAAGCAAACAAACCCTTGGAGAAATACTTCAAAGTGGAATGTAGAGGACAGCTATCAGTGGTGTCCTGTAAAGACACTACCCCAAGGAATTACTGTCCACTAAAAGAAAAACATAGTACATCGCCACTCCCTCCGTATATAGGTAAAGAGTGTCTCTGAATCCAAGACTTAGTGATAGACAGATGCAAATTAATATTCTTAGTGATATAAAAATATGTAGCAGTAAAAATATTTAAACAATATATATTTCACTAAAATATCTCTATTAAAAGGTATATAGCCTCTGATACCTACTTATCATATATCACAATATTCAGATGTTCCTTCTGATGGCGTTAGTATATGCCAAATCCTCATCAAAATACTGAAAGGGGTTGTTATGAAAAAAAAATGTATAGTACTGTAAATCTGATGGGCAGCAATATATAATAAGGTTAAGCAAGTTTTAGGCAAAAAAAAAATCTATTTCCTCAATTCCCTGGTTCTCTTCTGGCCTTTGTTTACCTGCAGTAATAACAATCTCTGCCCCTTCCTGCTATGCAAAGGGAGTGAATACAAGAGCTGGCCTGAGTGACATGTCTGCTGGAATACTCAGCAGCATGTTGTATGTGTAGGACTACAAGTCCCAGCTGTACAATGACACTGCTGATACACACAGGGTCTTCCCCCTACCTTTCTTGTACAATACAATACCTTGCATCTCCTTGTCTTGTGTACAGGCTCTGCACGAATACAAGATTAGCAGGGAGGCAAGCTGACATCACAGGTCATGTGACCCTGAGTGAAATCTGATAAACCAGCAGCTGTAGAAGCAGAAAGTGCTGGAAAAGCTGTTGTATTTGACTAGTTAGAAACATACAAAGGACAAAAAAATAACTCTTTAAGCAAAATATAAAATTTAATTTTGAACGCTCACTTCACTGTGAGTCTGGAGCAAGTGTCACAGCTCCCGTCCTGAACTCCCAGCACTGCCGGGGTCGCATAGCATTATATTGTTCTGTAATGTTCTAGAATGTGTTCTATAACAGTGACATAATGCTGTCAGTGTTATCCAATACATTCCAGAACTGTAAGGGTTACATAGAATGATAAATCATTATAATGCTACACGACTCTGGCAGTGCTGGGAGTTCAGGACTTGCTCTCCCGATTAGTGGGACTCACTTGTGTGAAAAGGACTTTAGGCTTCCTTTTAAAGAGAAGGTGCTAGTTAATTATTAATCCCTTAAATCCCTCAGGCTTATTTTAATGTTTTTTTCCTCCCCACCTTTCAAGAGCTATCCTCTAGGCACAGCTCAGTCCCATTCAAGTAAATGGGGCTAAGCTGCAATATCTAGCACAGCCACTATCCAGTGGATTGAGCTGTGCATGTGAGACTGTGAAGATGCTTCAGCACTTTTTTTTTTTTAATTGAACTAGGCCATCAGTACAAAAATCCCAGACAAACCACTTTAATGTTCCATTCACATAGCCATATGAAGGTTTATTTTTGTGGTACAACTTGTTTTTGTTTTCTTTTCGTTTACAGCGTACACTGTGCGCTAAAAAGGAGAGAGCCGTCTTTTGTGGGAACGAACAATTATGGCAATACCAAATTTATATAGCTTCAGTTATGTTTAACTACTTTAAAAAAAACAACTTTGCATGACCATACTCTAATTTTAATTTTTTTTTACTGTACTTTTGTCTCATGCAACAGATTTGTAAGTTCAAGATTTTTAGCCATTCGTCTTATTTTTGCAGATTAAAGATACTGGTGCCAATCTTGCTATTTGTCAATGGGGCTTTGATGATGAAGCAAATCATCTCTTGCTTCAAAATGAGCTGCCTGCTGTCCGTTGGGTCGGAGGGCCAGAAATAGAGGTGAGGTATCTAATAGCTGCATAACGTAAGAGTAATTTATCCACAAATGCCTTTTTTATTGCTTTTGCACTAGGTATATGGGTCTCACAATTTTCAGCTGTTTATGCACGAGAACACTTTTAGTCAGCCCAGCATCCTATTTATTGATCTGGCAGTAAGTAGACTTTGCTATGCTTCTATCTGCAGTATCCATTCATGGTCTCTGTCAGGTATAGTACAAAAAAATAGAGGTGCGTTCAGCGCTGTATTTCTTGTCAAATGATAAACATTACAGAATTCGAGAGAGACCATTAGAAGCCCCTGTGCACCATCTGTTGAAGTTTCATTTCTACAGTGGATCCATCACTGTGTTGTGGTTTATAACTAGAAACCACAAATCAGATGTTGAATGGGGATTTACTACCTTGACCAAAAGTTAAATAAAACATCTCTACTTATATAACCCCCAAAACTGTTTTATATGTACTGCAAGCTGCTCAGTTTTGCCCCATCACCCTCCTGTGTGTGGGAGATTTTAATCAGGTTATGAACCTGTCTCTAGTTCATACTCCGTCACTATATCACCTAGTTAATAGTGGGTAGGATCTCACTCACACTCTAATATGCATGTTAATCAGTGGGTGGGAATACCTTTTCTAGAACTGATTTTATCTCTAGTTTCCCAAAATACTGCTACTTTTACAGTTAATTGCAATTGCCACTGGAGGCCGCATTGTACCTCGATTCTGTGAGCTCACTCCTGAGAAACTTGGTTCTGCTGGCATAGTTCGTGAAATTTCTTTTGGAACAACAAAGGATCGAATGCTGATTATTGAGCAATGTAAAAACTCAAGAGCTGTAACGATTTTCATCAGAGGTGGGAATAAGATGGTAAGTAGCTATAGCAATAAGCATACATTTTACCGCTGGGAAAATATGGCCGTTCATAAAACTAGTTGCTTCAGTCATGTTTTTATTGGAACTGTTTTTATACATAAGGTTTGGCTGATTTTAGCCTAATTTTTAATTCTGCATGAACAGTTTTCAGGTGAATTTGTTTTTACACTTTTAGGATGGTAAATTAGTCCTGTTACCCTAATGTCACAAATGCAGTAAATAATTGGTACCATTCATTACAGGGCTTCCCAACATATTTCTGCTGAGTACTTACAGCTAGGACATTAGTTAAAGGGAACCTGTCACATTGAACTTGGTGTTTCAGCTGAAAGTAGCATGTTATAGAGCAGGAGGAGCTGAGCAGATTGGCATATAGTTTTATGGGAAAAGATTCAGTAAAACTTGTAATTTATTCATTTAAATTCCTGCTCATTCTGGGCTTAGAAGTTGAGAAGGCCGTCCTCTCGGTGACTGAGAGCCTTCCCTCTGTGGTTGTGTATCCAGAGATGGCTGTCAATCTCTGTTAGGACCACCTCCTTGACGTCAAAAAACAGAATGAGCAGGAATTTAAAAGAATCAAACACAAGTTAAACTAAATCTTTTCCCTTAAGCCTATAGATCAATCTGCTCAGTACCCCCGCTCTAAAAAATACTGCCTGTAGCTTACATTGCTTTTTCATGGTAATAGGTTCCCTTTAACCCCTTACCCGACCACCCCACGTAAATTTATGTTGGTGGTCGGGCATTTAACCCCTTAAGGACCTCCGCCGTACGGCGGAAGTCCGGTCCCTAAACATGGCGCAGATAGCAGAGACCCGCGGCACATGTATCCGATCAGCCATCAAGCAGGCTTTGGAGCCTATTTCAGGTAAATACCGATAAAGGCCACAGGTTGGCAGACTTGTATTATTAGAGCAAATTAAGTGTTCACTGATGGCTATATAGCCATCAAAGAACATTATGGGTAATCTAAAGATTGCCAGTTATTGTCACCCAAAGTGACTTTAAAAAAAGTTAAAAAAAAAAAAAGTTTGATATATTTAAATATTTTTATATTAATATTATAATATTATTATATTTATAAAAGCGCAAATCACCCCCCTTTCCTTAAAAATACTTAACCAATAAAAAAATAAACCTCATGGGCATCGTCGTGTGCGAAAATGCCCATAAAATTAAAATATAACTATTTATGGCAAATGGCATAACAGGAAAAAAAATAAACGGCCAATTTGCCATTTTTTTTTCACTTCAACTCCCCAATATTTTTTTTTAATAAAAAGTCATCAAAAAGTCACACACTTCAAATTGCCAAAAAGTACAGATCGTCTCGCAAAAAATGATCCCTCACACAGCCCTGTACACAAAACTGCAAAAAAGTTATAGGGGTCAGAATATGGTGATGTGTGTTTTTCTTTGAAATTTTTTTTTTCAGTATTAAAACGCAAGAAAAATTCTACACGTGTGGTATCGTTACTGTACTGACCTGTAGAATGAAGGTAACAGGTCAATTTTACCACATAGTGTACGGTGTAAAAAAATAAAAACCTTTGCGTTTTTTCATAATTCTACCCCATTTGGAATTAGTTTTTTTTCGCTTCCCACTACATGGCATGTAAATGGCGTCATTAGAAAGTATAACTTGTCCCGCAAAAAATAAGCCCTCATAAGGCTATGTGAATGGAAAAATAAAAGTGTTAGGAAGGCGGAGAGTGAAAAACGAAAACGCAAAAATGGAAAATCCCAGGGTTAAAAATAGTTTTAAACAGCAGGCACCCGGGACTACTGGATGCGATCGACAATAAGATCACATACATTTAACCCCTCAAATTAAATCAGGGGGAGCCGGATGTATTGTGCGGCAGCCTCTGTAGTCAGGAGTGGTACAAGGCTACCGCACATTAGCACCTATGGAGATCCTACCTGTGGCAGGGCTCCATAGGAACATAGTATAATTCTCATAAACTCCAATCAACCCCATTATAATTCATTTATTTATTTATTTTTTTTAACCCACCCTCCATCACATTGTATGCACCATTAGAAAGTAAATCTTGTCCTGCAAAAAAACAAGCAGCTGAATTAATAAAAAAAAGTTATGGCTTTGGGAGGGCTGGGAGTAAGAAACAAAAAGAAAAAAAAAACCCTGAAAATCACTGTCTTAAAAGGGTCAAAGTCCACACCAAAAAAAATTCTGAACCCCATACAACATGTAAAATAAAGCACAAAGGGAGTCAGTTAAGTTTCTAAATAAGATACGAAATCGGTACAGCCAGAGGAGAGGCCTTTAACCTTTTATCGGGGTGCACAGGGTTTCGGCCCCTGTCCTGCTGGGCAGAAATGCAGCAGATCGTGCATACAGCTGTTTCTTCCTGGAACGCGCAAAGGATCTCCTGCCCCTGCACTGTAGCTGTAGTCTGGAGCAGGATGGGTCCCTGGCTGTTAGTGAGAGTTGGGAAGCCGAGGAGAAGGCAGACACAGTTTATCAACGCTTCTGCCTTCTCCTCTAGGAGTGCTCTGCAGTTTAAACACAGCGATCACGTGATCGCCAGGTGTCTCTGGGGCAGAGGAGCGCAGAGTTGCATGGTCAGTAAACCCTGATCATATCTGCCCTGTACAAAGCTGCCCCCCTCCCAGTAGGCTGGTTTCCCCTTTTGGGGACAAATTATGTGGTGTGTGTATGTATCTATGTATATGTATGTGTGGCTCCGTTCGGCTCAGTTATGTGCCGAATCCGTTCTTTCCTAAACGGAGTAGGAGATCAAATACACTGCACCTGCTTGTTCTGTTGGGAGTTTAGTGCAGGTACAGTGTGTTTGAATAGGAGAAACATCACATGGAGGTGATTTGCCTAGTCACATGACCCTCCATCAGCGGCCATCTTATGGACAGGACCTCTGTGTGGGCAAAAGATTTGCCTAACAAAGGGGCATAGCTTCTCGCATATAGAAAATGGCACAGAATATCAACAGTCTATTTTAGCAAGTGCCATATAGTCATCTTACATACTCACTAGTCACAAGTAGCCAGAAAGTGGCCAACCCCTTGAAAGTAAAGATCTTTTATTGTTGAAACTCAGATTTGTTTCAGCGCTGAACCGATCCTTATCTCAGTTGAACAACTTGAGCCTCATTCACACGTCCGTGTCAGTGCTCAAATCCTTGAGAAGGTGTTCACTCCACACTTTGATATATAACTTGAGCAGTGTAGTTTCTAAAATGGTCACTTATTGGGGATATTACTGTCCAGGTAACTAAGGGTCTCTGCAAATCTGATAGGGCCCAAATACAACTGCAGAAAAATTTAATTCCAAAAACCAAAAGGAGCTCATTTTCTTCTGAGCCCTGACTTGTTCCCAAACAGTAGTTTACAACCACTTATTGCTGTGTTCAGGAGAAAATGCGTAACAAATTGTGGGATGTTTTTTATCCTGTTGTGAAAATGAAACATTTGGGACTAAAGCAACATTTTATTGGATGATATGTATTTTCATATCCAAGCGTCTCTGAATTCTATAAAACGTCTGTCAAAACCCTTACTACACCCCTCAAATTCTTTGGTGTTCCCTGCTCCATTTGACCACTGCATCTGAGGGGTTAAATGTCTGTGATTGGTATTCTCTCCTTGCAGACATTAGCCCCAGGTGTCTGCTGTGTGAAGAAGCAGCCATAGCATTTGCTCCGATTTATCCAAAACAAACAATCAGCATGTGTAAAGGTGCCTCAGATCATCTGATCAGCAAGCAGAACTCTCGTTCATTAGGTGAAATGATTTTTCGTGCAGACAACTCACTCGGTCATCGTTTCTGGGCAGCAGATTGTGCTGTGTAAAGTAACCAGCACTCTGCTGCCAAGAAACAATGAATATTGTATTGTAGGTGATCACTGCATGTAAATGCAGCTCTTAAACTCTATTGATGATCAGGCAGTTATTGGGAAGGAACGCTTCCTTATCGATAATTGTCTGCGCCTTAAAGGGATATTCTCATCTTAGACAATGGGGGCATATCTCTAGGATATGCCCCCATTGTCTTATAGGTGCGGGTCCCACCGCTGGGACCCGCACCTATATCCAGAACAGAGCGGGGAGCGCTGCGCCTGGAGGACCCCGGGTTTCCGGGGGTCTGGCCACCACCAGGCGCAGGTCCCCGCTCCGCTCATAGAAATGAATGGGAGCCGGGCCGTGCATGCGCGGTGCGCTCCCATTCATTTCTATGGAGCCGACGGAAGTAGCCGAGCCAGCGCTCAGCTATTTTCGGCGGCCCCATAGAAATGAATGGAGGGCGGCTGCGCATGCGCAGTACGCCCTCATTCAGTTCGGGGGCTTCGTTCTGGATATAGGTGCGGGTCCCAGCGGTGGGACCCGCACCTATAAGACAATGGGGGCATATCCTAGCGATATGCCCCCATTGTCTAAAATGAGAATAACCCTTTAAGGAGCCTGATTAGCAATTGTGCCTTTCTGCACAACACCAAAAGGTAAGTTCAAGCACTTACATGTTGTCCCCATCTTTATTTGCAATCTTGACGTGCTATTCTTTTTACATGTCTGGCTGAATAGATAGATGCCTACAGCCACTAACCTTTTGACTGCTTTATTTACTTTTGTGGGTTACTAGCATGAAAAAATCATTCATCATTATTTTTAGATTATTGAAGAAGCCAAGCGTTCACTTCATGATGCACTGTGCGTCATTCGCAATTTGGTACGTGACAGTCGCATTGTTTATGGTGGCGGAGCTGCAGAGATATCCTGTGCATTAGCTGTTAGCCAGGCTGCTGATAAGGTAATTCTTTATTATTATTCTTTACTTGTCTTGACTTGGATTGTGATATTTACCCTGGGACAGTTTTCTCCCTCCTGCCCAGGCCATTTTTTGCAAATCTGACACTTTATGTGGTAATAGCTTTGGAACACTTTTACTTATCCAAGCCATTCTGAGATTTTCTTGTGACACATTGTACTTTATGACAGTCATAAATTTGAGTCAATATATTTCACCTTTAAAAAAAAAATCCCATATTTACCAAAAATTTGGGAAAAATTAGCAATTTTCAAAATTTTAATTTCTCTGCTTTTAAAACAGAAAGTGATACATTATAAAATATTTAACCCCTTCGCGACCAGCGCCGTACATGTACGGCGCTGGGGCGATGCGGGCACATGGCGCCCGCTCGCGGGTGCGGCGGGCGACATGGCCGGCAAGTCTCTGCTGTTTCTAACAGCAGAGACTTGCCGCTACCTACTGTGTCGGCGGCGTCTTCCGGGGTGACTAGATGCCGTGATCACACGTGATCACGGCATCTAGTTGCGTCTAAACCCGGAAGCGTTCGCTTCCGGGTGGTGTACAGACACCCCGTGTGGCCAATCGGGGTGTCTGTACACCATATGAAAACTGTAATCCTCGCTGGTGAGGATTACAGTTTTCAAAGTGCAATTCTTATTCTGGCCACTAGATGGCAGGCCAGGATAAGAAATGAGCAATTCATGGATTTCTGAGTCTATAAAACCCAGAATTGCTCATAAAGAAAAAAAAAAATAAGCCACAATATATAAGCCCATATTTGAGCTTTCTAATAGTAAAAAAAAATTTAAAAAAAGTTAAAAAATATATAAAAAATAAAAAAGATGTAAAAGTTCAAATCACCCCCCTTTCCGTATAAGTAAAAAATAAATACCTAAATAACAATAAATATAGACATCATGGGTATCACCGTGACCGAAAACGCCCGTACTTTAAAATATAAAAAAAAAAATTCCAATACGGCGAATTGTGTGGCGGAAAAAAGCGTCCAAATGGCGATTTGCCGTTTTTTGTCGCTTTTTTTTTCTAAAAAAAAAATTAAATAAAAAGTGATCAAAAAGTCATACACACCCCAGAATGGTATCAATAAAAACTTCAGATCGTCCCGCAAAAAATGAGCCCCCATACAGCTCTGTACACATAAATACCAAAAAGTTATAGGGGTCAAGATTTGACAAGGGAAAAAAAAAAAAAAAGGGCAACTTTCTAATTATTTTATCACTATGAAAACGCAGGAAAAACTATACATATTAGGTATTGCCGGATTCGTACTGACCAGTAGAATGAAAGTAACGGATCAGTTTTAATGCACATCGAACGCTGTAAATAAGAAACCCGTAGAACTGTAGCGGAATAGCGTTTTCTTTGCAATTTCACCCGGTTTGGAATTTTTTTCCCGCTTCCCACTACACCTTATGCAATATTAAATGGTGGCGTTGGAAAGTACAACTTGTCCCGCAAAAAACAAGCCCTCATACAGCTATGTGAACAGAAAAATAAAAGAGTTATGGCTGTTTGAAGGCAGGGAGCGCAAAACGAAAATGCAGAACCGAAAAAAGCTCCGGGCGCGAAGGGGTTAATACTTAACATTCCTCATATGTCGTCTTTATGTTGCCATCATTTTGAAAATGTCATTTATATTTTTGAATGTTAGAAGGCTTAGAATTTTAGAAGCAATTCTTAAAATGTTTTAACAAAATTTCCAAAACCCACTTTAAGGACCAGTTCAGTTATGAAGCCACTTTGTGGAGCTTATATAGTGGAAACCAACCACAAATGACCCAATTTTAGAAACTTACACCCCTCAACTTATTCAAAACTGATTTTACAAAGTTTGTATTCCACAAGAATTTTCCATTTTGATTTTTTTTTCTGCTGTTAACAGCCAAACAAAACTAAAAATCTATCACCCTGATTCTGCAGTTTACAGGAACACCCCACATGTGGTGGTAAACTGATGTAAGTGCACACGTCACGGCGCAGAGGAAAAGGAGTGGTGCATGGTTTTGGGAAGGAAGATTTTACTGGATTGACTTTTAGACACCATGTCCCACTTGTTATAGTAATGTCATAGCCAGACCCTTATTTCTGATATTTAAGGACTGTATACTGACAGGAAGTGTTCCACAGGATTGGCGCATAGCAAATGTGGTGCCAATATTCAAAAACGGTCCAAAAACAGAGCCCGGAAACTAAAAATATAGTTTGTAAGGCCGAAAAAAGACATCTGTCCATCCAGTTCAGCCTGTTTTCCTACAAGTTGATCCAGGGGAAGGCAAAAAAACCCTGTGAGGTAGAAGCCAATTTTCCTCACTTTAGGGGGAAAAATTCCTTCCCGACTCCAGTCAGGCAATGAGAATAACTCCCTGGATCAACGGCCCATCTCTAGTAACTATAACCTGTAATATTATTACCCTCCAGAAATACATCCAGGCCCTTCTTGAACTCTCTTAGTGAACTTACCATCACCACCTCCTCAGGCAGAGAGTTCCATAGTCTCACTGCTCTTACCGTAATAGTCTCACTGCTCTTACCGTAAACTATAGGCCGGTAAGTTTAACACCTGTTGTGGGTAAACTGAAGGTTTTCTAAGAGATGCTATCTTGGAGTACCTCAATGAAAATAAATAACTCCATATCAGCATGGCTTCATGAGGGATTGGTCATGTCAAACCAATTTAATCAGTTTCTATGAGGAGGTAAGTTCTAGACTTGACCGCGGCGAATCAATGGATGTCGTATATCTGGACTTCTCCAAAGCATTTGACACTGTACCACATAAAAGGTTAGTATATAAAATTAGAATGCTTGGACTGGGGGGAAATGTCTGTATGTGGGTAAGTAACTGGCTCAGTGATAGAAAACAGAGGGTGGTTATTAATGGTACATACTCAGATTGGGTCACTGTCACTAGTGGGGTACCACAGGGGTCAGTGTTGGGCCCTCCAATATATTTAGTAATGATCTGGTAGAAGGCTTGCACAGTAAAATATCAATTTTTGCAGATGACACTAAACTGTGTAAGGTAATTAACACAGAAGAGGACAGTACACTGCTACAGATGGATCTGGATAGACTGGAGGCTTGGGCAAATGTGAGGTTATGCACATAGGAAGGAATAATGCAAGTCGCCAGTACATACTAAATGGTAAAACACTGGTTAACACTGACCTGGAAAAGGACCTAGGAATTTTAGTGAACCGCAAACTAAGCTGTAGAAACCAGTGTCAGACAGCTGCTGCCAAGGCCAATAAGATAATGGGTTGCATCAAAAGAGGCATAGATGCCCGTGATGAGAACATAGTCCTGCCACTTTACAAATCACTAGTCAGACCACACATGGAGTACTGTGTACAGTTCTGGGCTCCTGTGAACAAGGCAGACATAGCGGAGCTGGAGAGGGTTCAGAGGAGGGCAACTAAAGTAATAACTGGAATGAGTGGACTACACTACCCTGAAAGATTATCAAAATTAGGGTTATTCATGTTTATATATAAAAAAAAAAAGACTGGGGAGATTTAATAACTATATCTATGTCAGTACAGAGATCTCTCCCATGATCTATTTATCCACAGGACTGTTATTGTTACGAGGGGACATGCTCTGCGCCTGGAGGAAAAAAAGTTTGTACACAAACATAGAAGAGGATTCTTTACGGTAAGAGCAGTGAGACTATTGAACTCTCTCCCTGAGGAGGTGGTGATGGTGAGTTCACTAAAAGAGTTCGAGAGGCCTGGATGTATTTCTGGAGTGTAATATTACAGGTAATAGCTACTAGAGATGGGTCGTTGATCCAGGGCGTTATTCTGATTGCCTGATTGGAGTCAGGAAGGAATTGGCTTCTACCTCACAGGTTTTTTTTTTTGCCTTCCTCTGGATCAACTTGCAGGATAAGAGGCCAAACTTAAAGGGGTTGTCCGGGTTCAGAGAAGAACCCGGACATACCTGCAATTTCACCCAGGCAGCCCGCCTGAAGAGGGCATCTGAGCATCCTATGCTCCGATGCCCTCCTTTGCCCTGCGCTAATTAGCGCAGGGCAAAGGAATTTCGCCGGGTTCCGGTGACGTACCGGTCCCTGCCGGGCAGAGGCTTCCGCCCGGCAGTGAGTCGGTGACGTCATCGGCGCTGATGGACAGGCTTCAGCGCTGCCCTAGCCAGTAAAACGGCTAGGGCAGCGCTAAAGCCGGCCCATTAAGGCCGGTGACGTCACCGAACTCACTGCCGGGCGGAAGTACCCGCCCGGCAGCGAGTATTTACAAAACAAGAGACCTTGCCCTGCGCGATCTAGCGCAGGGCAAGGGGGGGGCATCGGAGCATGAGATGCTCCGATGTCCTCTTCAGGCAGGCTGCCTGGGTGAAATTGCAGGTATGTCCGGGTTCTTCTCTGAACCCGGACAACCCCTTTAAGTTTCACTAAATAAAAACGCATTTTTGAAACCAAAAAAAGTTTGTCTCCATATTCTGAGAGCTATAGTTTTTTTTGTTTGTTTGTTTTTTGTTTATTTGGGTGATTATCTTATGTAGGGACTTATTTTTTTGTGGGATAGTTGACGGTTTGCTACTATTTTGGGGGGCATATACCTTTTTGGTGTCCATTTGGTCGCTTGGTGTTGGAATTTGTGATGTAACATGACTAAAAATGGTTGTTGTTGTTTTTTTCAGTTCTTTTTTTAATTATAAAATCAGGGGAAAGAAGGGACTTTTTTTTGTTGTTGTTTTTTTACTACTTTATTTCTGTCGCACTCTGGGACTTCAGCTTTTGGGGGTCTGATCCCCTCTGCAGTACTTTACAACACATTTGCCTGTTAGTGTTTTACACTGTGTAATACTTGGGGCTCAATCTCCTAGGCATCCATAGAAGGCAGATCCCGATCCCTCCACAAGGCATCAGGAAGCCTTCTCACCCATCGGGTCACCATCACCATAGTGTAGGGACTTGATGGAGATCCTCACCACGGCATAGAAAGAGTTAATCCACCGGCATCTGCTTATACAGCAATGCCGTCGGATACAGCAGGGGCCCGGCTATCAGTGACTGCCTGGCCCTGCACTAATCGGGCAGGCACTAGAGGGGTGGCCGCCCAATCAGCATGATGTAATAGTACGTCCAAATGTGGGAAGTCACCTCCTGCTATGACATACTATTACGTCATATGTCGGGAAGGGGTTGAAGAGTAACTCTTTTTTTCCATAAATGAATAGTCCAGGTATGAGACTTTGTAATATATAATCCGAAAAATATTATCAGACGCCTCTCCTGCTTCCCCTCCTTTTCATCAGATCTCAATTCACAGCTCAAATCCAAGATGAGCTGCCTGTTTACTGAAGGATCAAATAACATAGATGTTTATGGAAGGGAGAGAAGGACAAGAGAGCAGCTGCTGGAGACAGGTAGATGGAAAGAGACTATTGAGGAGAGATGGAGTAGCGGATTTATAGTATATGTGTCTCTATATATTTTGTAAATCGGCTACTCTCTGTCTTTCCTCCTCAATAGCTAGAAAGTGCTGACTGCACGATCTGCAATAAATGCCTGGAGCTGTACTTTCGAAAATGGGGTCAATTTTTGGGGGATTCTACTGTAGAGATACCCAAGTGTGCATTTAAATGTAACAGATACCGAAAACAATTCCAGCAAAATCTGCTGTCCAAAAACCATATGGCTCCTTTGCTTCTCAGCCCTGCTGAGCCCATAGAGCAGTTTACGACCATATGTGGGCTGTTTCTGTAATCTGCAGAATCAAGGTAAATATAGAGGTTTATTTGGCTGTTAACCCTTTCTGTCTTTCAGAAAAAGTGGTTTAACCCTTTCGGTACCAGTGCCGTACATATACGGCGCTGGAGCGATGTGGGAACATGACGCCCGCTCGCACGTGCGGCGGGCGTCATGGCCGGCAAGTCTCTGCTGTTTCTAACAGCAGAGACTTGCCACTACTTACTGATATAGACGATCGGTAACTAAAGGCATTAGATGCCTGCCGTGATCACGTGAGATCACAGCATCTAATAGCAGACGTTGTGCAGACGCCCCGTGTGGTCAATCGGGGTATCTGCACCCAATCTGAAAGCTGTAAACCTCGCTGATGAGGTTTACAGCTTTCAATCTGCAATTCTTATTTTGGCCACCAGATGGCAGGCCAGGATAAGAAATAAGAAAAAGGGACTTAAAATGGTATCAATAAAAACTATGGATTATCCCGCAAAAAATGAGCCCCTAAACAGCTCAGTGGATATAACTAAAAAAAAAAAAAAAGTTATGGGGTCAGAATATGACTATGTAAGGAAAAAAATTTTTTTCCAAAGTTTACATTTATTTTTACACTATTTAAACATAACAAACCTACACTTATGGGGTATCGTTGTAATCGTACTGACCCAGAGAATGAAGGGCATGGGTCAGTTTTGCCGCAAACGAAACGCAGTGGGAACAAAACCCGAAACGGTGGAGGAATTGGTTTTTTTTTCCAATTCCCTCCTATTTGGAATTTTTTTACCGCTTCCCACTACATTTTATGCCATAATTAATGGCGGCTTTAGAAAGTACAACTTGTCCCGCAAGAAATAAGCCCCCATGCGAACAAAAATATAAAAAAGTTAGGGCTCACAGAAAATAGGGAAGAAAAATGAAAACGCAAAACTGAAAAACCTCCGGTACTGAAAGGGTTAAGGTAAAATCTGCAGTGAAATTTTGCGTCCATTTTCCTTCTTGTGAAACATATTAATGGTTAACATTTGTAAAATCAGTTTTGAATAAATTGAGGGTGTAGTTTCTAAAATTGGGTTATTTATGGGTGGTTTCTACTATGTAAGCCCCACAAAGGGAACTTCAAAACTCAATTGGTCATCAAAGTAGTTTTTGGAATTTTTTCTTGAAAATTTGCTTCTAAAAATGATGTTCACAAAATGATGCAAACATAAAGTAGACATATGGTAATTACTAACTACTATGAGGTATCACTATCCGTCTTAAAAGCAGAGAAATTCAAATTTAAAAAAATTAATTTTTCTCAATTTTCCGTAAATTTTTTGAAGTGTATACAGGTGAAACATATTTACTCAAATTTACTTTTAACATAAAGTACATTTTGTCACGAGAAAACAGTCTCAGAATCGCTTAGATAAGTAAGTGTTCCAAAGTTATTACCACATAAAGTGACACATCAAATTTGCAAAAATAGGCCGTCAGAAAGGGATTCAAGTTAGTCTGACACCAGCAACCTCCCTATCAAACTGTTCTGCATAAATACATAGCTGTGGTTCGTCTGATTTCAAATGTTTTTCTTTTGTTAATATGAGGCTCTATTCCAGAGTTAATTTCTTTTTTTTTATGATATGCAAATTAGGCCTTTGTTGCAATAAGGGTGTGACCATTGCTCTTTTTGCACTGAAGCTACACTCCTTTCTGTGGCCAGCCCCTCCCTGCTGCTGTGCCGCTGCCTGGTCCTGTCAATCAAAGCAGCGAGGGAGTGATTGGGCACAGAAATTAGTAGTGTCATAACTTGGGAATTGAGCATTAGATCAATAAACGAAAAACAGTTTTAACCCTTTCTACCCCAGAGGGTTTTTTTTTTACTTTGCGTTTTCATTTTTCGCTCCCCGCCTTCCCAGAGCCATAACTTTTTTTGTTTGTTTTTGTTCACATAGTCGTATGAGGGCTTATCTTTCTCGGGACAAGTTGTACTGTCAAACACCACCATTTAATATTACATATAATGTAAAAAAAAAATTTTTGCTGTATATTCTGACCTCTAACTTTTTTTGTAGTTGTGTATGCGAGGCTGTATGTGTGTTTTTTTTTTTTTTTTTTTTTTTTCTCATTTTGGTGATTTGAATATATATATTTTATAATTATTTTTTTTGTAAACTTTTTTTTTTTACACACTTTGATTGTTTCCATAGGGAACTATAACAATCAATCATCTGTTATCATAGACTCCAATGCACTTACATTGGAGTCTATGATGATTTTACTACTTTCCTATGGAGCCCTGTTACAGGCAAGGGCTCCGTAGGAAATACTATGCAGCAGCCTCCTGTCATTCACAAGCACACGGGCTGCTGCACACAAGATCCAGCTCCTCCAATCACCACAGGGTGCCTGCTGCCAAAACAACCCCATTGATATTAATGGAACTGAAATTTTCTGCAATAATATCTGCTGCATGTAAAGGCACCTTCAGGAAATGTCCGTTGAGCCCTGCAAGCCAGGGCGGTATTATTGTTGCTCTGTTCATTGTTAACCCCTTGACAACCAGCACCGTAATAGTATGGCGCTGCGTGACAGGACTTAATGCCCAGCGCAGTACTATTACTGAGCGCTGATCGGGCGGGTGCAGGAGCTGCGCCCGCCCGATCAGCTGCGGGGGTCGGCTGTTTCCAGTAGCCGGGCCCCTGCTGCGTATTAACCCTTCATGCGATCACTTTATATATGAATTGGTGCTTAAAAAAATGGTTTTGGAAAATTTGAAAAATGGCTTCTAAACTGACATTTTTAAAATGATGCCAACATATAGTAGACATATGGGGAATGTAAAATAATAACTATTTTTGGAGGTATTACTATTTATTTTGAAAATTGAGAAATTGAAATTTGCTAATTTTTCCAAATTTTTGGTAAATTTAGTATTTTTTTATAAATAAAAATGAAATATTTTGCCACAAATTTACTACTGTCGTGAAGTACAATATGTGACGAGAAAACAATCTCAGAATGGCCTGGATAAGTAAAAGCGTTCCAAAGTTATTTCTACATAAAGTGACACATGTCAGATTTGCAGATTTGTCAGGCCTGGGGTTGAAGGGGTTAATGGATGTGCAGTTTTGTTTCCACGCCCCCATTAACAATGAACTGTGAATAAATAGTTCTGTTGTAATGAGTTGATAGAATCCTGCCACAGCCTGCATATAACCACAAGGTTCACATCCATATCACTGCCACACTATGTGGCCATACCCTACCGCTTCTGCCAGTTGGGTATTAGTTTTATGTTATACATCTGTATCTAGTGAGTCTTTTACGAAGATGCCACACATTGAATTCATATGTTCCACTTCCATTTGGTTTTTAGTGTCCATCCTTGGAGCAGTATGCAATGCGAGCTTTTGCTGATGCTTTGGAAACCATCCCAATGTCACTTGCTGAGAATAGTGGTATGAATCCCATTCAAACTATGACTGAAATACGAGCAAAACAGCTGAAAGACAACAACCCTGCACTTGGCATTGACTGCCTGCACAAGGGCACTAATGGTGAGCTTTAAGTTGACGTAAATTCTAGTTTTGATGTTTATGCTTTTTTAAAATGAAATGGTGGTGGTGTTGGAAATAGTTGAAAAGGATAAATCAAAGGCTTTTACACATGTAGTGTTCGCTGCACATTTCAATCCCTTATCTACACCAAGGATTATTACAGTGCCTGTTAATTATGATTCTACAAAACCCCTTTAACTCAATGCAGAAATATCAGATGTTTCAGTTGGTTATCCAACTAACAAAACCTATCCTCTATCCACAACCAGTGGACATGTGTCTCATCGTTGGGGGTCTAACCATTGTGACCCATCAGCAATTATGACAACGCAGGTCCTAAAGTGCCCCCATGAGAATGGAGCTGTGGTACCCATGTATAACCATCATGCCATGCACTTCTGTAGGACTGCAGAGTACAGTGTTAGGCTACATTCACATGACCATGGTATTTGCGGGCTCCGAGCTGCATATTTTGCGGCTCAGATCCAGACCCATTCATTTCTATGGGGCTGCAAAAGATGCGGACAGCACGCGGTGCTCCGTGCTGCGGCCCCGCAAATAAAATAGAACATGCCTATTCTTGTCCGCAATTGCAGACAAGAATAGGACATTTCTATGATAGCTGCGGCATGTGCGGTCCACAAATTATGTAATGCACATGGGCCGGTATCGGTGTTTTGCGGATGCGCAAAACACAACAGTCGTGTGAATGTAGCCTTAGCCATGAGATAGTTATACCTTATCCTGCAGATGATTAGTATTAGGGGTATAAACCTTTACATTTATCACTATATAGCAGACCTCCCTGATAAGTTGTTGGTCCAGTATAGGGAACATAAATGGGAACTGTACATGGAGTAATACAATTTTAGAAATATTTCAGAGGCTGGGATCATATGATATAGGGATTTGCCATTTCCTCTCCTCCCCTTTGTAATTTGATTTCTATAGAAATGCTATATTTTCACTATTGTATAACATGGACCTTGTGTCTGCTCCTCTGACCCAAACTGACTGTATCATAGTTATTTATGGTACAATAGAGTTATTAGAATGCTACTGGACCAAGTGTGGTTGTGTGAGCCAGCCCTAAATTCTGCAGAATTTCCACAATTCCATTGTAGAGAACCCACAGCCTTTTGGCCATGTCGGCCATATCCTTCTAGTTTTGATGTTAAGACTTGAATTTTGAATTTCATGTGTGTTGTTTTTGTTTTTTTTTTCTTTTTCTTTCTGTCAGACATGAAACAACAGCATGTCATAGAAACACTGATTGGCAAAAAACAGCAGCTGTCCTTAGCAACACAAGTTGTTAAAATGATTTTGAAGATTGATGACATACGCAGACCTGGTGAAACAGAGGAGTAAAAAATGCTTCTGAATAAAGCGACTATAAGCAAATTCCACTTGGCAGTTTCCTAAAGTTATTTATTGTGTAACACTTTTTCACATACTGTGTGTCTACTTCTATCTAGAAAATAAATGGTCATCCTTGCTATGGTTTTGTTATTGTTTACTTGCTGCAACTACTATAATTGTTTCCCCTAGTACAACTTCACCCATGAGCTTAGCCTCTCCCTATCTAACCCCTTAGTGTTTTTCCTGTCCCTGTCTGGGAGAAGACATGTGGAGAGAGCAGGCAGCAGTTCAGGAACGCTACTCTCCCTGATCTTCCATGGGGCTGCAGGACCTCTAGGGCAATTTACCTAACATAGTGGAGGTACCTAAGGGGGCGTAAGACTCTACTAGGAGCCGCTGCGAAGTCCGGCACTCTTCCTTTTGCGCCATCAGGGGAATCCCAGCGGCCACCTCGTTCCTCCAGCATGAGCTCGGCGAAGTCCGGTAAGAGGGGGGAGGCATTGACCTCCCTTGTTGCTTTATATGGATGCCTGTGGTGGGGCACGGCCCTTCCACTCCAGTCACGCTGGTTCTGGTGGACGCACAGGAAATGACGCGTGCGTTCCACCGGGGACCGGAAGTGACGGAGCCAAGGATGGCGGGCAGTGCGCGGCCCTTTCAGAAATGCCAGCCATCAGGGAAGGAGGCAGAAGAAGGCAGCGACGGCATCTGAGGAGCAGGATTGTCTACAGGCAGCCGGATCATCCACAAACAGTCAGCCAGTGAACAGCAGCAGCAGCATGTGGAAGCACACTGCTTCCTTCCACTCTCCCTTATTGCTATGATGCAGGAGGAAGGGGAGACACCTCAGCGCATTGAGAGACAGGAGCAGCACATCGAATGCACGGTGCTCCTGGGGGTAAGAGGGGCTCTCCCCATCATCTCCTTTGGGAGAAATTTTTTGCCATTTTTAAGGGTATTGATTCTGGGCTTATGTTAACACAGGTTAAGGATGTCCCAAGAAAGGCCACCCATAAAACGTGAGGAAAGGAGTGTGGGATATGTAAAAAGAAATTGGACCCTCCTTACCCTAAAACATGTTGTCAGCCCTGTTTGGATAGGCTAGTAGGGGAGGAATCCCCGTCTTTGTTCCAAAATTAATTAAGACAGAGGTCCGCTCCTCCGTAGAACAATTCAAAAAGTCACTCCCAGGGCCGTCCAAACGTAAGAAGACTTAGGTGATTCAATCCGATACTACTGAGTCAGAATCAGAGGAAGAGGGTGTTAAACTAGATTCAGAATCCTCCTCCGAAATTAGATCTTACTGGCAGACCTTTATTTAAAGTGGAAGACACTGATCTACTACAGAGAGCTGTGAGATCCACTATGGAAATAGAAGAGGAAAGGGAACCTAAATCCAGGCAGGAGATAATGTTTGAAAGCCTAAAGCCAAAGAAAGCAAGAGTATTTCCCATCCAAGATTGTATTAAAGAATTAAACGGGAATGGAACAAACCAGATAAAAAATTGTTCGTCCCTAGGGCCGTAAAAAGGAAATATCCTTTTGACGATCAGGATATCTCGGCCTGGTTAGAAGTACCTAGAGTAGATGTCCCTGTAGCGAAGGTAAACAAAAAGTCTGCACTTCAATTCGAAGACCTTGGATCCCTTAAGGATCCTATGGATAAAAGGGCGGATGTTTATCTGAGAAAGAGTTGGGAGGCTTCTATGTCTTCCTTTAAGCCTAATGTTGCCACTAAATCAGTAACCCGATCCCTCAAAATCTGGTTGGAGGAACTAGAATCTCACATCGCCAATAAGACCCCAAGGGAACAACTGCTGGAGGCTATGCCTACCATGTCAAAAGCGGTAGATTTTATCTCTGATGCTTCGGCAGAACCCCAAATGCATCAGCCAGAGTAGTGGCGTTGTCCAACTCTGCTAGGAGGTCCCTTTGGTTAAAGGGTTGGAAGGGGGATGTGTCATCCAAGTCTAAATTATGTGCCCTCCCTTGCCAGGGAAGCTTTTAATTTGGTGCTGCGTTGGACAACATTTTAGACAAAGCATCAGATAAAAAGATGGGGTTTCCAGTACTGTCCTTCCCCAGACAGAAAAGGCCATTTTGAAGGGATAGTAAAGGTGCTTTAATGAGCAAAAGAAGGGCAGTGATTGGACAAGCAATAGGTCAAAAAGTCTGCTGTCCAAATCCCAGCCCTCAAAAACCCCTCAGCAATGACGCCAGGCCCCAGGTAGGCGGTCGCCTTCAGGCCTGGCAAAATATAAGCTCAAGCTCCTGGATAAAAAGTATAAGGTTACCGCCTAGAGTTCAAAAACCTCCCTCCGGACAGACCTAAAAATTTCTGCCTTAAGTCAAAAGACTAAAACAAGCAGCCTTAATAAAAGAAGTGGAAAATCTGAGACACAAAGCTGTTTTAATACCGGTCCCCTCGGAAGAAATAGGAAAAAGGTTTTATTCAACGCTGTTTCTCGTGCCAAAACCCAACGGGACATTTCGAACTATCATAAATCTAAGGGAATTAAATCAATATTTAACCTACCAGAAGTTCCGGATAGCGTCAATATCATCCACTATCCTTCAGCTTTTCCCCAACTGTGTGATGGCTTCAATAGATATAAGGGATGCCTATTACCACATTCCCATCCGTCCTTCATCCAAGAAATTCCTCAGAGTGGCAGTACAGATGGTGAAGGAAATTGTCCACCTACAGTTCAGAGCTCTTCCGTTTGGGATTTCACAAACACCAAGGATTTTTACAAAACTGATAGCGGAAGTGATGGCACAAGTAAAAGGGCAGACATTATAATTGTGCCTTATTTAGACAACCTTCTTATAGTAGGTCCATCTCCAGAGACTCTGACTTCACATGTACAGGAAGTGTTAGAAATCCTGAAAGAACTAGGATGGCTCATAAATGGGGAAAAATCTTACCTATCACCATGCCATCAATGTGTATTTCTAGGGATATTACTAGACTCTGTGACACAGAAAGCCTTTCTTCCAGTGGAAATGAGGATAACGATTCAGCAGAGAATAGAACAATTCAGCATGTCCAGAATTTCCACACTCAGGGAAGCCATGTCAATCCTAGGGCTCATTCATTCCTGCAGTAAAATGGGACCAATGTAGATCCAGAACACTTCAGGCGTTCATTCTATCTCAGTGGGACAGGGAGATGCACACTCTGAACTACAGGTGTCTGATCCCTAAATCTGTAAAAAATTCCCTTCAGTGGTGGAAGAAGGAGCAAAATCTGTCACTGGGTATAGAATGGATAAGAGGACCCCATAGTGATAACTACGGATGCCAGTCCCAGAGGGTGGGGAGCACATTCAGTTTTGGGGTTTTCCCAAGGTCTCTGGTCAGAGGAACAGAGCCTGCAGTCACAGAATGCCAGGGAACTGAGTGCCATCCAATATATAACATGTATATATTTTATTGAACAGGGCGACTATGGTGACTGTTTCCGTTGGCGACTGCGTTTTTAATTTTTTTTTTACACTTTTTTTGTATTTTTATTATTTTTTTTACTTATATATTAATTTATTTTTTGACACATAAAATGTCCCCCAAGAGGTCTTTAAAAGACCTCTGGAGGATATTTACTTTTTTTTTTTAACTTTTTTTTTTTTCACTGTTTCCGCTGTAACTGGGGCATTCCCCTGTGGGGGCATTAGACACAGGCAGAGCTGATCAGGGTCTCCTTAGACCCTGCAGCACTGCTCTGGTCCCGAGACACCCGCCGGGACTAACACAGGAAGCGGCTCTGCCGCGTCCTTCCTCCTCCAGCATGGCCACAGGTACCGTTCTCCTCCTCCTCCGGTAATAAACCACTCCTGTCTTCTCCTCAGGGTCCCCGCTCTGTCTGTGAGCCGGGACCCAACCTGCTCCTGCTAGATTGCGGGAGCAGGAGCTTTAATCCCAGCGCTGGGATTAAAGCGCTGCCTGCGCGTGTATATACGTGCTATCTGCACAGGGCATGTGCAGATAGGACGTATATACACAGATGGCTGACGTGAAGGGGTTAATAGGCAGACGTCAGGATATTATCAGACAGTGCCACAGCTGTAGTCTATGTCAACAGGCAAGGAGGGACAAAATCGTCCCAGTTACTGGACATAACCTTCAAGAACTTTCCTATGCTGGAAGGGAAGATTCTTTCTCTTTGTGTGGTACACCTGAAAGGAACGCAAAACGAACAGATTTTCTCAGCAGACACAAGTTCAGTCAGGGGGATTGGTGCCTAAACCAGGAGATTTTCCTGCAGATAGTGAACCTTGGGGGTTCCCCTGTATTAGGAAGTGTGAAACTTTAACATCACTCCTAAAGGTTCTTTAGGATTTCTTAGTATTTGTAATTCAATAATCACAAACAGACAGTATGTAAAATGAATGAATAACAATATTATTGAAAATAATATTGAATAGAAAAGATATTATACCAGACAAAAATGGATCGTAATGTAGTAACACTAATTATAACAGATGACTATAACAGACACAATATAGAATTGCAGGCAAATAAGCACTAACTGATGTTAGTTTAGCTAAATAGACTTAAAGAATGGAAACTGCTACTTAACGCACACTTATCGACATCCGTGTCCTTCATCTAAGTTTACCAAGAAAGAGCCCCGGGCCAGCTTTGGCTTCTTGAATAGATGGCTGCAGAAAGGGAATGTTTGCAAGTTTCCAGGCAACACAGTGTGTGTGCTACGTGGATGAGGATCCAATGTCCATATCCCTGCTCTCCCTTTTTATCCAGATTTTCCTGACTAGCTACATTAACCTTTGCCCTTTTGGTTCCATACTAACTAATAGCACATATGTGCTCCAACTTTTCCCACATACATTTCCCAATATTCCCATCTATTGGATCGACTACCATCTGCCTAATATGTCTTATGTCAGTGACCTCAATATATAGAAATGTATATTCTCACCCGCTTCCCTATCTTAATGACACATGGAAGGTAGCTTAAGGGACTTTCTCATGCATTGATTAGGGTTAATGTGGCCCATTCTCATGGAAAGCCGTCTGCTCAAGGTATACCCCCATTGAAAGCTATCTGCTATTCAATGTATAGTCTGTCTTTAAAACCTCCCCCCCATCTGGCTAAGAGAGACAATAAAGAATGGGGGATGATCTATGCCTCTATAGCAATTCTGTTTGTAAAGGCATAGAATCTCCTTCTGAGAAACAATAGTGAAATGCACGGACACACATATGCTAGTGAAGCATTTATACCCACAAATACGAATACTGATATATATATATATATATATATATATATATATAAGCTTCTGATATTTAAGGATTCTATACTGACAGGGAGTGTTCCACAGGATTGGTGCATAGCAAATGTGGTGCCAATATTCAAAAAGGGTCCAAAAACAGAGCCCGGGAACTATAGGCCGGTAAGTTTAACATCTGTTGTGGGTAAACTGTTTGAGGGTTTTCTAAGAGATGCTATCTTGGAGTACCTCAATGAAAATAAGCAAATAACTCCATATTAGCATGGCTCGATGAGGGATCGGTCATGTCAAACCAATTTAATCAGTTTCTATGAGAAGGTAGGTTCTAGACTGAACCGCGGCGAATCAATGGATGTTGTATATCTGGACTTCTCCAAAGCATTTGACACGGTACCACATAAAAGGTTAGTATATAAAATGAGAATGCTTGGCCTGGGAGAAAATGTCTGTATGTGGTTAAGTAACTGGCTCAGTGATAGAAACAGAGGGTGGTTTTTAATGGTACATACTCAGATTGGGTCACTGTCACTAGTGGGGTACCACAGGGGTCAGTACTGGGCCCTATTCTCTTCAATATATTTATTAATGATCTTGTAGAAGGCTTGCACAGTAAAATATCACTTTTTGCAGATGACACTAAACTGTGTAAAGTAATTAACACAGAAGAGGACAGTATACTGCTACAGATGGATCGACTGGAGGCTTGGGCAGAGAAGTGGCAGATGAGGTTTAACACTGACAAATGTAAGGTTATGCATATGGGAAGGAATAATGCAAGTCACCAGTACATACTAAATGGTAAAATATTGGGTAACTGACATGGAAAAGGACCTAGGAATTTTAGTGAACAGCAAACTAAGCTGTAGAAACCAGTGTCAGACAGCTGCTGCCAAGGCCAATAAGATAATGGGTTGCATCAAAAGAGGCATAGATGCCCGTGATAAGAACATAGTCCTGCCACTTTACAAATCACTTGTCACACTTGTCACTTGAGCACACATGGAATACTCTGTACAGTTCTGGGCTCCTGTGAACAAGGCAGACATAGCAGAGCTGGAGAGGGTTCAATGGAGGGCAACTAAAGTAATAACTGGAATGGGTGGACTAGAGTACCCAGAAAGATTATCAAAATTAGGCTTATTCACTTTAGAAAAAAGACGACTGAGGGGAGATCTAATAACTATGTATAAAAATATCAGAGGTCAGTACAGAGATCTCTCCCATGATCTATTTATCTCCAGGACTGTGACGAGGGGACATCCTCTGCATCTGGAGGAAAGAAGGTTTGTACACAAACCTAGAAGAGGATTCTTTATGGTAAGAGCAGTGAGACTATGGAACTCTCTGCCTGAGGAGGTGGTGATGGTAAATTCACTAAAAGAGTTCAAGAGAGGCCTGGATGTATTTCTGGAGGGTAATAATATTATAGGTTATAGTTACTAGAGAGGGGTCGTTGATCCAGGGAGTAATTCTGATTGCCTGATTGGAGTCAGGAAGGAATTTTTTTCCCTAAAGTGGGGAAAATTGGCTTCTACCTCACAGGGTTTTTTTTTGCCTTCCTCTGGATCAACTTATAGGAAAACAGGCCGAACTGGATAGACAGATGTCTTTTTTCGTTTTTTTTGGCCTTATAAACTGTTACTATATATATATATATATATATATATATATATATTATACACACATATCTATAACTTGATATGGTTTACATCATTAGGCCCTAATCCTTCACACTGTACATAGCCATAAAATGCATATTCCTGTTACATTCCACCCTTGGATGTGTACAGGGTGGTATGCAAACCTACAACTTGTTGTTCAAGATGAGTTAGCCGTCTTCTCATTCGTTTGGCCCAACAACACAAAATAGACATATAAACATATAATCAAAATAACTGGAAGAATAATAATGGGATGAGTAATAATATGTAAAATATCTCCCCATGACCAAGACCAATTCCAAATTAATAATGAATCCCACCAATGGTGCGCAGAGGCAGTATCAGCTACATCAATGGCATTCAGTACTTTTCCTCTGTCTACTTTCATTTGAATGGATAATGACTTGGCTTTCTGAGTTAGATATTTGATAGTATTACCCCAATGTCCTAGTTGTTCTATAATGTTTTTAAACTTATCAAAATTTACAAATGATGAATAGTAGGTCTATTGTCAGGTGGACTGATACTTTTAATGTTGAGTAGTCCACTGAGTCAATTTGTACCTTATTCCTCTTGATTGATCAATAACTGAAAAAACACCTGGACCTTGATCTATGTGGTCATCACTCTATATGATTGAGCTGTTGGTAACTACACATGCCGCCCTGGTTCCATATTGGTAGACATCAGTGTTAATAAGTGGATATCTATGCCAAACACATTCTCCTGTAATATTGTGCAAACATGGTTGAGGTACTTGGCCGTGTAATGCACATACCATACCCTCCTGCCAAAGTTCACACCCTTCATCAGTGGTAGTCCAATTAGCTTCATCTATCCATTTTGCTGATAATTCCAAAAACCACCATGTATCACCAAAATATTGTGGTAAGACATAATAATGACACCAGTAATGATCTATCGTTCTGGGCTGGGCAGTTTGTAACTTAGCTACACAAGACTGCTTATTACATTGGAATGACTTAGGCTCTACCCAAGTGTGCTGTGGAATATTTAACTGTTCCTTCCACCATGTACTATCCTTCAACCCCCATTTTGCTTGCCATTGCAGATACTGTTGGTTTATTATTTGAATTTGCATACACTGGATATGTCAATTCAATATTAGCATCTTGTAAGGTAGCATATAGTGTCCATACAGTTAAATTTACTCCCTCTAATGCCTTGTCTTGTAGCCCCAACTGTTTCAAATCTATTGCTGTTAACTAGTCAGCTAGAACTCGCAGGGCCTGGCCAGTGGCATGTCCAGTAGCAGCTAATTTAGTAGCCAGCACCTTAATGTCAGCTGAATTAATCCCCCCTGCCAGGGCACCTGTCCCTCCTAAAATGGTACTTCCTACGTCTCTAGCAAATCCTAAATGTGAGATAGGCCAAATATCCTCTGTATAACACTTATATACAGGAAGCCATGAAGCAACATTAAGAGCAGTTACATTTATATCCACTGTCAGAGCTGTTATCAATGCTCCACTCCTAACGTGCTTACAACCAACTTCTTGCTTAACAACCATGGGGGCATATGCAGTACCATTATCTTTGGTGGCATATATAAAGGTAGTAGTTATTGACTCAGTGCCTATACTATGAACTTTATACATCTGTAAAGGATCATTCTGAATTACCAGTTCTTGGCCAGGAAATAACATATACACATCATCAGTTACGTTACATCCTATACATTGTACAGTTTGGTTAAAATATTTCAACACAATCTTAATTTTTATAGGACTAAAATCTAAACTACGCAAAATATATGGTCTAACAGTATCCCCTTTGGCCCATGCAGTGGCATTATGAGATACAGTCATCAAATATACTTGTGGTGTCCTTATTACAAAAATGCTGGACTGTTTCCCGCTGAATCTTGTTCATATTTGGGATTCATGCCAAATATGCTTTACAAAGTTCTTGTTTTCCTAAGTGGGTACTGCACCATTTGTGCATGGAATCTGGGAACATGTTGTAGTCTAAATTCACTTGAATCTCTCGATCGATGTATTCTTGTATCCAAAAGGCACCCACATCGAGGATCCATAATGTCATGGTTAGGAGGTATGTGAAGACAATCTATAAGATGGAACATAAATAGCAGTATCATTGCCTTGAATAAAAATCAAGTTAGTATATCCTGGTCCTGCAGCTATTACTTCTCCCTGCTGTGGTTTCTTCCCAGGAGTTTGGACCCAAACTGTTCTCCCTGTCTGATTTTCTACTTCCTCTATTCTAAAATTTACATTCATAATTTGAGCAATTTCACCACACACACTCCTTGTCCCTCACTTATTTGTACAGGATCACTGCCATTGTTCGTTACAGTCACCTGCCACCCTTGGTCAGTAGTGTGTAATGACATTGTCAAGTTATGGTCTTTGAATGTGGAACTTAACGTATCCCAGTCAATAGGTATGTCTCCCTGCACTCCAGTATGTATTTCCTTTTCCTCCCCTGGCCCAACCTCCACACTTGGCGAACTGAACAGCAAGAACCCTCCCCCAGCCTGTCTTTCTGGTGCCACAGCATTGGGGGACACTAGTTTCACATGCAGGGACATGGGTTTTTGCTCTGCACCTGAATGTCTCAAAAAATGTGAGGGGTCGGTTATTGAGATTGAACAGTGCTTGGGACAAGACTTTGGTCCATCCTTTCAAGGTATGTTGAACAGTTAGTTTGCGTATCTGTTCTTTTAAAAGTTGATTCATTTTTTCGATAAGGCCTGCAGCTTGGGGATGATGGGGAATATGTAATGTCCACAAGACACCATTTTCACTTGCCCACTTTTGAACAACTTGACCTGTGAAATGTGAACCTTGATCACTCTGAATTTCATCTGGAAGACCATAAGCTTGGATGAGTGAGCTTAGGTTATTTAAAGTTGCATTATGATCTACTTTTGATGTAGGATAGGCTTGTAATAATCCAGAAAAAGTGTCAACTGCTGTCAAAGCGTATCGATAAGTCTTTTCCTTTGGTAGCGGCCCAATGTAATCCACTTGCCAGACTTGATTAGATCTTGTTCCTCTCTTCAATTTACCAGTTGGTTTCTTCAACAATGGTCACTTCCTCACTTCTGCACAGGTTGCACACTCTTGGACTACAGCTTTTACATGCTCAACTTGAATTGGTAAACCTCGTTGTCATGCCCAGTGGTATGTTTTTTTTCTTCTCCCAGATGCCCACTAGTTTCATGTGCCCATCTTGCTAAAGCGTACAAGGCAGGATCCACCATTCGGGCTTCTATCACATTCGTTTCATCATCTTGGTCAGATACTGTAACTGGTATTATTAACGCTAGCTGATCTGCTTGGTTGTTAGCCCAACTGTCTAGGCTAGTCACCGGTGAATGTGCATCAACATGACCAATTGCAGTGTTGATTTTTTGACCTTTTTTCCACAGCTTCTCCCATAGCTCTTCTCCTCCCCAAATAGGTTTTCCATGAATCTTCCACTTGTTGACTCTCCAACTTGACAACCATGTAGTAAGACCTTTGAAGACAGCCCAACTGTCAGTGTAGATTACTAAATTGTCTTCTTGGTTGTCTAAGATGACCATTGCCACTGCTTGTAGTTTGGCATATTGGCTAGATCCTCCTTGGCCCTGCAGGTGCATGATTGTTTCTGTTGTTGGTCTAAAGGCTGCTGCAATCCAGATTCTTTCATTTCCTTGGACTGTTGAAGAGCCATCTGTAAACCACATGTTAGCCTGCAGTTGCTTGGGAAGTTGATCAAATGATGGAGCTTCAGCAAATGGAGATGGCTGCAAGACTTCTGGCTGTATTGGCTCTGGTGGATCTTGAAAGGTCACTGCTCCTGCCATGCCTTCTTGTAATTTGGACAAGTCTTTCCTCTGTAGATTGGCACGTTCTTGTAGGTACCACTTCCACTTTATCAAGGTTTGATTCTGGGCAACTCCTGTCCAGGCTCCCAATCCATTCTCTAACCCATCCTGCTATGGGTAAAACAGATCTCAAAGTCACTGCCAAGCTTCCAGTTTGTCTCTCAGTCTCAATCAATGCCCAGTAGGCTGCAAGCAGTTGCTTTTCCAGTGGTGAATATTTAGTCTGGGATGCTGTTAGCTACCTTGACCAGAATCCAATTGGTATTCTTCTTCCTCCAACTTTCTGCCATAGACTCCAAGTAGCAATATTGTTAGTCTCTGTGGCTTCTAGTTCAAAGGGTTTGTCTGGATGAACTGGCCCCAATACCTGATGCTGCACGATGGCTTCTTTTGAAGCTTGGAAAGCAGCTTGCTGTTCATTTCCCCAATGAAAGGTAGACTTTTTCTTCACCACATCATGTATAGGTCTTAGGATTAGGCCTAGGTGAGGGATGAAAGCTCTCCAGAATCCCATAAGTCCCACAAAAGATTGAGCCTCTTTCTTGCTTGTAGGCACCTTGAAATTCTGTATGGTCTCAATGGCTTTCTGTGGCACTTTCTTCTCAGGGCCCACCCACATCATACCCAAGAATTTTACCTCCGTGGACCTTGTCTTTGTTCACTGCCCATCCTTGGCTTTGCATGTGGTCAATCAGCGTAGGTAGGGCCTTAGTCACTTGTTCTTTCGTTCCTATAATCATCATGTCATCCACATAATGAAAGAGAGCAACACCACACTCGTTTATACATGGTTTTAGCAGTTCTAAGTCTCTAGCCACGAGCCCATGGCATAATGTAGGACTGTGAATGTATCCTTGTGGCAAATACTGGAATGTGACATTCTGGAGCAATGGGAATACTGAAGAAAGCGTTAGCCAAGTCGATTACAGCATGCCATTCACCTGCCTGGCGCATTAGATTTTCAACAATGGTCACAATGTCGGGTACAGTAGCGGACAATGGTGGAGTCATTTTGTAGAAGGCTGTGATAGTCCACCACCATGTCTCCAGAGTCAGCCCATGCAAACTTAACAGCTTTACCCACCCACTCTATTAATGAATGAGCTCCTGATGTTCCAACAGTCTCCCTCAATACCTGCAGTGATGTAGGGTGTGTGGGTGTATGGTGTGTAGTAACTGAGGCCATATCTTCTAGTTTAGGTAACTATTCTTCTGTTTTCTGTCTATATTATTTGTTCAGCTCAATGTATTCAGTCGGTGTAAAGTCACATAAAGTCAAAGTAGTCACAGAGTTAAAGGTCAAAGGTCCCTTGCCTTCTGTTTGCACAACAGGCCTTGCGTTAATTGCACATTTGTCAGTCATAGGTTTAGTAAATCTAAATCATCATTGTCAATAGCTATCTACTTGTCAGTGTCAGTTATCCCACTCTTCCTCCGAGTCAGACATTTCTCCTTTTCACAGGATTCTATCCTTTCTCTCACACCAGCATGCACTTTAGCATCTGACATGAGTTTAAACTTCTTATAATGCTTTTTCCTTATTTCATTGACCTTACATACAGCTAAAGCACAACACTTTCTTTCATATTCATCTGCTTTAACTGTAACAGTTTCTAGCATCTCTCTAGTGATGACATTTGTTTCTTTTAATGCACTGATCTCCTCATGCAATTGTTTGCATTTGTTTTGCAAATGTGTCATTGAATCATCAAGGCTTCGGAGCGCAGTGAGAAAAAACCACCCCAACTCTCCCGCTGCCATCAGCCCCGACTTTCCTCGTGATCCCGGCCCTAAACCAACCATAGCTTTCTCAACAGCACCAGGAGTGACACCCTCCTCTAACTTGGGCCATGCTTTCGGCGCAGCCAACCGAATAAGCAACTCAGCCATGGGCGTCCATTGACCAGTTATAGACCACCCGGGGATGTGGCTATACCCCTTTTCAACCTTGGACTCTTTGCCTTTGCCAAACAATTTACTTCTGATTAAACTCATGGTAACAAATTCTATAACTTACAACAACAACAAACAAAACCATCCAGTGTAATATAATTCCACACTAATCCTAACATAATATCCTAGGACAATAATCTGCATTGATCAGGATATATCACACTAACTGCTTTCACAATTACAACAGCTATAGGTAAGATTATTGAATTACAAGATACAAAGGAATCCCATCCTTGTCGCCAATTGTATTAGGAAGTGTGAAACTTTAACATCACTCCTAAAGGTTCTTTAGGATTTCTTATTATTTGTAATTCAATAATCACAAACAGACAGTATGTAAAATAAAATAACATTAACCCCTTCCCGACCAGCGCCGTACATGTACGGCGCTGCGGGAAGTGACTTCCCGACCAGCGCCGTAGTGCTACGGCGCGCTGATCGGGCGGGTGCAGGAGCTGCGCCCGCCCGATTAGCGGCGGGGGTCCGGCTGTGCCCAGTAGCCGGACCCCTGATGTATGCACCAGCATCGGTGAAAACACCGATGCCGGTGCATTAACCCTTCATGTGCCGCGGTCAGCGCTGACCGCGGCACATGCGGTGGGAAGGGGTTGCCATCGGGTCCCCGCGCTGCTGTGACGGGGACCCGATGGCTGAGATAGCAGCCGGATGCCTTCCTTAGGCATCCGGCTGCTATCTACGGAAGCCTGTGAGATCCAGGCCCCTGGATCTCACAGGCAGTGTGCTGGAAGTGTATTACATTGAGTAATACACTTCCAGCCAATGCATTACAATACAGAAGTATTGTAATGCATTGTAAGGGATCAGACCCCAAAAGTGAAAAAAAGTGTAAAATAAGAAAGTTAAAAAAGTGAAAAAATAAAGTTTTACAAAAAAAAAAAGTTTCAAGTTCCCCCCCCCCAAAAAAAAAACGTCATTTTTACAAAATAATATAAAAAAAATTGTAAAAAATAGTGAAAAAAAAAAATAGACATATTAGGTATCGCCGCATCCGTATCGACCGCTCTATAAAAATAGCACATGATCCACCCCGTCAGGTGCACGCAGTAAAAAAAAAAAAAAAAAATGTGCCAAAACAGACATTTTTGGGTCACCTTGCCTTACAAAAAGTGTAATAGCAGGTGATCAAAAAAGCGTATGTACCCCCAAAATGGGTACCAATCAAACCGTCATCTTGTCCGCAAAAATGAGACCCTACCTAAGACAATTCGCCTGAAAAATAAAAAAAATATGGCTCTCAGAAAATGGCAACACAAAAAGTATTTTATTTTGTTAAAAAAATAAATCTAATGTGTAAAACTATCCAAAATAAAAAAGTTAGACATATTGGGTATCGCCACGTCCGTAACAACCTGCTCTATAAAAATATTGCATGAGATGGCCCCCCAGGCGAATGCTGTAAAAAATTTTTAAAAAAAACTAAGCCAAAACAGACATTTTTTTCCTTTTTGTCTCACAAAAAGTGTAATAGCAGGCGATCAAAATGGCGTATTTACCCCAAAATGGTACCAATCAAACCGTCATCTTGTCCTGCAAAAACGATACCCTACCTGAGACAATCGCCTGAAAAACTGAAAAAAATATGGCTCTTTGAAAGGGCAACACAAAATAAAGATTTTATTCTGTTCAAAAAATAAATCTAATGTGTAAAACTATCCAAAAATAAAAAAGTTAGACATATTTGGGTATTGCCGCGTCCGTAACAACCTGCTCTATAAAAATATTGCATGAGATGGCCCTCCAGGCGAATGCTGTAAAAAAATTTTTAAAAAAACTAAGCCAAAACAGACATTTTTTTCCTTTTTGTCTCACAAAAAAGTATAATAGCAGGCGATCAAAAAGGCGTATTTACCCCCAAAATGGTACCCAATCAAACCGTTATCTTGTCCTGAAAAAACGATACCCTACTGAGGCAATCGCCTGAAAACTGAAAAAATATGGCTCTTTGAAAGTGGCAACACAAAATAAAGATTTTATTCTGTTCAAAAATAAATCTAATGTGTAAAACTATCCAAAATAAAAAGTTAGACATATTGGGTATCATCGTGTCCATAACAACCTGCTCTATAAAAATATTACATGAGATGGCCCCCCGGGTGAATGCTGCAAAAAAAAAAAAAAAAAAACTATGCCAAAACAACCATTTTTTTTTCCCTCTTGCCTCACAAAAGTGTAATAGCAGGCGATCAAAAGGTGTATTTACCCCAAAATGGTACCAATCAAACCGTCATCTTGTCCTGCAAAAACGGTACCCTACCTGAGACAATCGCCTGAAAACTGAAAAAATATGGCTCTTTGAAAATGGCAACACAAAAAAAAAGATTTTATTCTGTTCTAAAATGCATCTAATGTGTAAAACTTTCCAAAAATAAAAAAGTTAGACATTATTGGGTATCGTCGCGTCCGTAACAACCTGCTCTATAAAAATATTTCATGAGATAGCCCCCCAGGTGAATGTTGTAAAAAATTTTTTTAAAAAAAAACCATGCCAAAAACTGCTATTTTTTTCACCTTGACTCACAAAAACTGTAATACAAAGCGATCCAAAAGTCTTATGTACCCCCAAAATGGTACCAATCAAACCGTCATCTCGTCCCGCAAAAAATGAGCCCCCACATAAGACAATAACTCAAAAAGTTAAAAATCAACGGCACCCGCAAACCAATCCATCAAAATCTGTTCTGCAAAATCCATATGGCGCTCCTTCTGTTTTGAGTCCTGCATGTGCCCCCACAGCAGTTTGCACCACATATGGGGTGTTGCCGTATTCAGGAGAAAATGGGTAACAAATTATGGGGTGCTTTTCTCCTGTTACCCCTTGTGAAAATGAAAAATTTGGGGCTAAAGCAACATTTTATTGGAAGAAATTAACTTTTCATTTTCACAGCCTGGTGTTTCCAATTCCCGTAAAACGCTTAGGGGGTCAAAGTGGCCAGTACCCCCCTTAATATATTCTTTGAAGGGTGTAGTTTCCAAAAATGGGGTCACTTTTTCAGGGTTTCCACTGAAGGGGTACGTCAGGGTCTCTCAATTACAAAAATGGGTGCCTAAAAACTATTCTAGCAAATCTGCCTCCAAAATCCGTATGGCGCTGCTTTCCTTCTGACCACTGCCACAAACCCATAGAGACGTTTACCACTACATATGGGGTATTTCTGTAAACTGCAGAATCAGAGTAATGAGTATTGAGGTTTAGTTTGCTGTTAACCCTTGCTGTATTGCAAGAAAAAATATTAACATGAATAATCTACCCAAAAAGTGAAATTTTGAAATTTCACCTCCATTTTCCTTTAATTCTTGTGGAACACCTGAAGGGTTAACAAAGTTTGTAACAGCAGTTTTTTATAACTTGAGGGGTGTAGTTTTCTAAAATGGGGTCATTTATGGGGGGTTTCATTATGTAAGCCCCTCAAAATCACTTTATATCTGAATTGGTGTTTAAAAAAATGTTTTGGAAAATTTGGTGAAAATTTGAAAAATGGCTTCTAAACTTCTAAGCCCTCTAACGTCCTAAAAAAAGTAAAATTACATTTACAAAATGATGCCAACATAAAGTAGACATAAGGGGAATGTAAAATAATAACTATTTTTGGAGGTATTACTGTGTATTTTGAAAGTAGAGAAATTGAAATTTGGAAATTTGGAAATTTTTCCAAATTTTTGGTAAATTTGGGATTTTTTCATAAATAAGGGTGAAATATATTGACTCAAATTTATGACTGTCATGAAGTACGATGTGTCACAAGAAAACAATCTCAGAATGGCCTAGATAAGTAAAAGCGTTCCAAAGTTATTACCACATAAAGTGGACACATGTCAGATTGCAAAAAATGGCCCGGTCAGGAAGGTGAAAACGGCCCGGGTTGAAGG
>ONZH01000958.1:0-10793 GCA_900303285.1 Rhinella marina
CCTACAGGCCCTCTACAGGCCCTCTCTTCAAACAATTTTTTCAGGAGGGCCCCTACAGGCCCTCTCTTCAAACAATTTTTCAGGAGGGGCCCATACAGGCCCTCTATTCAAACAATTTTTCAAGAGGTCCACCTACAGGCCCTCTATTCAAACAATTTTTCCAGAGGTCCACTACAGGCCTCTCTTCAAACAATTTTTCAGGAGGGCCCCTACAGGCCCTCTCTTCAAACAATTTTTCAGGAGGGCCCCCTACAGGCCCTCTATTCAAAACAGTTTTTCCAGAGGTCCACCTACAGCCCTCTCTTCAAACAATTTTTCAGGAGGGCCCCCTACAGGCCCTCTATTCAAACAATTTTCCAGAGGTCCACCTACAGGCCCTCTCTTCAAACAATTTTCAGGAGGGCCCCCTATAGGCCCTCTATTCAAACAATTTTTCCAGAGGTCCACCTACAGGCCCTCTCTTCAAACAATTTTTCAGGAGGCCCCCTACAGGCCCTCTATTCAAACAATTTTTCCAGAGGTCACCTATAGGCCCTCTGTCCAAACATTTTAAACGGAGGTCACCTACAGGCCCTCTCTCTCTCCAAACAATTGTTCCGGAGGGCCACCTACGGCCCTCTCTTCAAACAATTTTTCAGGAGGGCCCCCTACAGGCCCTCTATTCAAACAATTTTTCCAGAGGTCCACCTATAGGCCCTCTGTCCAAACAATTTTAACGGAGGTCCACCTATAGGCCCTCTCTCTCTCCAAACAATTGTTCCGGAGGTCCACCTATAGGCCCTCTCTCCAAACAATTGACGTCTTTTTCTTATCTTTCTCTCTCTCCAAACTATTTTTCCGGATAGCTGCCATATACGGTATTAAACTGAGAAGAATACGGAGAACACATGCTACACTTGATCAAGTTCATAATTTACGACTGTACCGGTTAAAGCAACAGTTTTCCCAAATCCAGTCCGGCTGTTGTCACCACCACACACGCTAGCCCAGGGGGCACTCCTCTGGCTCTTCCAGCGAAACCTCCTTCCCCCAGCCTGCCCCCACCTACAGGCCCTCTCTCCAAACAATTGACGTCTTTTTCCTATCTTTCTCTCTCTCCAAACTATTTTTCCGGATAGCTGCCATATACGGTATTAAACTGAGAAGAATACAGAGAACACATGCTACACTTGATCAAGTTCATAATTTACGACTGTACCGGTTGATGCAACAGTTTTCAAAAATCCATTCTGGCTGTTGTCACCACCACACACGCTAGCCCAGGGGGCACTCCTCTGGCTCTTCCAGCGAAACCTCCTTGCCCCAGCCTGCCCCCCCACCTACAGGCCCACTCTACAAACAATTTAGCCAGATAGGGGACGTATCAGAAGTTTCACTCATGTTTGTTTTTGTTCTTCTTTTATCTGCCTCCTGACCTGTGATAGGCAGAGCATGGACACGTCCCCTTAGCTGCAGTGGGAAAAACACTCCCCTGGCCAGAGCAAGCTCTTTTTCCGTTTTCCGTGTTCGAAAAATCCATTAAATATAGGGTCCCAAGATAGGGGACGTATCCGGTATTAAACTGAGAAGAATCGATACTGCACCGGCTGATGCTATAGCATTTCCAAATGCATTCCGGCTGTTGTCACCACCACACACGCTAGCCCAGGGGGCACTCCTCTGGCTCTTCCAGCGAAACCTCCTTGCCCCAGCCTGCCCCCCCCCACCTACAGGCCCACTCTACAAACAATTTAGCCGGATAGGGGACGTATCAGAAGTTGCACTCATGTTTGTTTTTGTTCTTCTTTTATCTGCCTCCTGACCTGTGATAGGCAGAGCATGGACACATCCCCTTAGCTGCAGTGGGAAAAACACTCCCCTGGCCAGAGCAAGCTCTTTTTCCGTTTTCCGTGTTTGAAAAATCCATTAAATATAGGGTCCGTATACGGTATTAAACTGAGAAGAATCGATACCATACGGGTTAAAGCAACAGTTTTCCCAAATCCAGTCCGGCTGTTGTCACCACCACACACGCTAGCCCAGGGGGCACTCCTCTGGCTCTTCCAGCGAAACCTCCTTCCCCCCACCTACATGCCCTCTCTCCAAACAATTTTCCCAGGTAGGGGGACGTATTAGATATTGTACTGATTTTGAATTGCCTCCTGCGATAGATGGGAATCGAACCCGCATCAACTGCTTGGGAAGTAGCTATGCTCACCACTATACCACCAGCAGGCACAGCAACTGATAAGAACAGATACTAAACTTGATTTTAGCTGCAGTGCCAGCATGAGTAGTGGTGTCACCTGCAGGCGGTGATGGACCTTCGTTGCACCTAGTTGGGTGCTTCCCTAACATGTGATGGGCATGTGCCTCGCCTTTCTTGGTCTGGGTGAGCACAATTGCCATGAGGGTAACCACCAGGCTGTTTCCTGAGAATTTGGGGTAATGGTGGGATTAGGCAGCCTCAGAGGCATCCATGCATGCTGCCCCTGCTGTTTCCTGTCCATTTCCGTGGTGTTTCCATCATTTCCTAATGTTTCCATGGTTTTCACCCAGCCTTCCCTAGGCAGAGCCTTGGTCCCCCGCAAAAATGCTTGAGTCTCCCATTGACTTCAATGGGGTTCGTTATTCGAAACGAGCACCCGAGCATCGGGAAAAGTTCGACTCAAATAACGAGCACCCGAGCATTTTAGTGCTCGCTCATCTCTAATCCTCACTCACTTAGGTTAACGAAGGTTTCCACATGCTTATACTGTGAGAACGCTGGGGTCCATTTTGACCGTGGTTTTAAGTTGGTATAAGGGGGTTCAATCTCCAAAACCTGCCCTGTGCTCTCCTGGTGTAAGCTCTCTAAAATTTCCAAAGTCTCTTTTTCTTTTTCCATTAAAGGGGTTGTCCGAGTTATGAAAAAAAAATATAGCACTGTAAATCTGATGGGCAGCAATATATAACTAAGTTAAGTAAGTTTTAGGCAAAAAAATCCATATTTCCTCATTTCCCTGGTTCTCTTCTGGCCTTTGTTTACATGCAATAACAACAATCTCAGCCCCTCCCCCTTCTCCCCCCCCCCTCTCTGCAAAGGGAGTGAATACAAGTGCTGAGCGACATGTCTGCCTGCTGGAATACTCAGCAGCATGTTGTATGTGTAGGACTACAAGTCCCAGCTGTACAATGAGACTACTGATACATACAGGAATTTCTCCCTACCTGTTCTTGTACAATACAATTCCTCTACAGCTCCTGTGCCCAGCATTTGTCTCCTCTCACTGCTGCAGCTACTGTTTGTTGTAAAGCCTTGAGCCCTCAGTGTGTTCTGGCTGAAGGGGTTAATGTTTTATCTGAAGGAATCCAGGGAGAGAGCAGATAGCAGCCCGGCAAAGAAAGGGGGCGTGGCCAGTGACGTCTCGTGTACAGACTGTCATCTGAACTCTGAGGCTTGTGCACGAAATATCACAGACCAGGGAGATAAGCTGAAGTCACAGGTCATGTGACCCTCAGTCAACTCTGAGAAACCAGCAGCTTTAGAAACACAAAGTATATGGGAAAGTTGTTATAGCTGACAAGTTAGAAACATATAAAGAACAAAAAAATAACTCGGACAACCCCTTTAATTTATTTATATCCTGTGTGGCACTTTGATGCTGTTTATATAATGCCAACTTCCTCGCAAATAAATTTATATCTTTTATCCAGGTAAATTTGTCCAGGGCTGGTACCGGAGTAAAAGTAAGTCCCCTTTCTAACAAACATATATGTGTTTCGTCTAAAATCTGTTGAGAAAGATTAATAACTCGCGTTCCACAGATTGCCGTGGTTTGTACATTCCCTTCCTCTTTTTCTCTTGCCTTCAATCGAGAGCTTACTTCATACTGTACCCCTGGGGGCCCTAAAAAAAAGGGGGGCAATGGGTAATCCACTGTTTGTGGATATTGTCATCATCTGTGTGCCTCCTCCTGGAGTCCCTGTTGTCATTACTTGAGACGATGGTATGTTTGACTTGTTCGGTACAGTATGAGTCTGTTGTAATGCTAGCTCTTGTTGTGGTGGAACAATTCCAGAAGTAAAAAATGATGTAGAGGTAGATGGTGCCATATTTGAGGCTGTGGTATTTATCCCTCCGCATTGTTGTGGATTATCTGTAGTTATTATTGCGTTTGGCCTTTTGGGATTTTGAAATTTACGAGTCCTATTTTTCCTTTTTATTCCGCTCTTATACACAGTGCTTGTACTGGAGGTGTCGGTGCCGGAGGTCTCAGACTCAGATAGATCGGTATAATTTTTCTTTTTAATCGGGTATGTTGGTCTCGATTTCCAGGTATATACCTGATTTAAATCAAAATCCTGTCTGTTACGTATATATTTCCTATGTTTTCTTTCTTTAATCTCTTCCCTCAGGGAGTCAGAGTTTTAAAAAAGAATGTGATGAACTATACCGATGATTCAGAGAACGTGGATATCCAAGGAAGATATTGATGAGGGCTTATAATAGGGCTAGAAAAACAGAAAGAGAGACGCTTTTTGAAAGCAAGATATAGTGAAGGGAACAAAAAGAAAAACAAAAAATCAATGACTTACCTGAAGGAACAACCTGGAAGTGTAATGGATGAGGATGCGATTTCCCGACGGTAACATACAGAAGAGGTCCAAATTTGCGGGATGAACTTGTACATAGTCATCTACCATCACAGTCTGAAAGAGGAAAAACATGGTTGAAATCATCAACAGTGGGCTCATATCCAAGTGGTAGTTGCTCATTTTGTAGCTTTCTACCCAAGATAAAGAAATTTAGAAACCCTGTGGACGGACGTGAATATGACATTAGAGAATTTTTCAATTGTAGGAGTAAAGGCATAATATACATAGCCTCCTGCCCTTGCCCCAAATTGTATGTAGGTAAGACTATACAGGAGTTGAGGAGGAGGATATCAGGGCATATCAGCTCTATCTCTTAATAATATAAAAATGAATTTCTGTCTGTCTGTCTGTTCTGTATGCGCGACGAAACTACTGGACCGATTTTCACCAAATTCGGCACACAGGTACATCAGGTGTCCGGGAAGGTTTTAGACCAGGTCTCATCTCTCTAGAACGTACCGTTCCCGAGATATTCCCAAAATATGATCTCCATTAGCCAACATTACAACTGGGAGCTTTGGTTTTAAACTCCAACTGCCATTCTCTGCAAAGCCACACAGGGAGGGCAGGTTTCCATAACAACCAGGTAATTATCAGCAGCTGAGGATCTCATCCATTTCTATTTACTGACACTGTTAAAGGTATTCCGGTTACCATAAATATAACTAATGTTTTTTTCTATTACTACAGTTCAGTAGTAATAAAAGATGTTTTCCTCCACTGCTGCCTATTGCGTGGGCTCATAAATAAGCATGGTATTAACCTTTAATTCAGGCCACCCTAAAAGAAGTACTTAAAACCCCCGCCCCAGGTCTCACTAAGCCACACCCCCAACTCTGTCAGGCCACACCCCCTTTCACTCCGCAGCCAACAGAGATTGAAAAAATAAAGGTAAAAATCAACTTCTATCAGCTGCAGGGATGGGTGGGAGGTTGACTTTCTTTCTGCAATGACACACAGAAACATTAAATGAAATAGATTAAATACACCCATATGAAGCATCTTGCTAATCCACGCCCCCGACTCTGTCAGGTCATGCCCCCTCCCACTCCGCAGCCAATGGGGATTGAAAAAATAAAGGTAAAAATAAACTTCTGTTTGCTGCAGGGGTGGGAGGGTGAATTTCTCTCTGCAACGACACACAAAAATTTTAGATAAAATAGACTAATTATAGACTACAACTGTTCGAATCATCTTGCTAAGTCACGCCCCCAACTCTGTCAGACCACGCCCCCTCTCACTCTGCAGCCATTCTGCAACGACACACAGAAACATTAAATGAAATAGATTAAATCACCTATGCGAAGCGCTTTGTTAAGCCACGCCCCCAACTGTGTCAGGTCACGGCCCCCTCCTACTCCGCAGCCAACAGGGATTGAAAAAATGAAGGGAAAAATAAACTTCTGTCAGCTGCAGGGGTGGGTGGGTGAATTTCTCTCTGCAACGACACACAAAATTTTAGATGAAATAGACTAATTTCAGACTACAACCGTTCGAAGCATCTTGATAATCCACACCCCCAACTCTGCCAGGCCATGCCCCCTCCCACTCCGTAGGCAACGGGGATTGAAAAAAATCAGCTGCAGGGGTGGAGGGTGAATTTCTCTCTGCAATGACACACAAAAATCGTAGATGAAATTGACTAATTTTAGACTACGGACCATTCAGTACTAATAAAAGATGTTTTTTTCCACTGCTACCCATTGCGGGTCCCCATAAATTACCATGTCATCGACCTGTAATTCATGCCACTCTGACCCCCGCCCCAGATCTCGCGAAACCACGCTCCGACTCTGTCAGGCCACGCCCCCCTCCCACTCCGCAGCCAACGGGGATTGGAAAAAATGAAGGTAAAAATCAACTTCTGTCAGCTGCAGGGGCGGGAGGGAGGTTGGATTTCTTTCTGCAACAACATACAGAAACATTAAATGAAATAGATTAAATATACCCGTGCAAAGAAATGTTTTCTTCCACTGTTACCCATGGCGTGTCCTCATAAATTACCATGGCATCGACCTGTAATTCTGGCCACCATCAAAAGAAGGACTTAAAACCCTGCCCTAGGTCTTTCAATGTCACGCCCCCCGACTCAGTCAGGCCATGACCCCTCCCACTCCGCAGCCAATGGAGATTGAACAATTGAAGGTAAAAATCAACATCTGTCAGCTGCAGGGATGGGAGGGAGGATGACTTTCTCTCTGCAACGACACACAGAAACATTAAATGAAATAGATTAAATATACCCGCGCAAAGCAATGTTTTCTTCCACTGCTACCCATTGTGTTTCTTCAAATTACCATGGCATTAACCTATAATTCAGGCCAACCTGAAATGAAGGACTTAACCCCCCCCCCCGTGTCCCATTAAACCACACCCCCTCCCACTCCGCAGCCAATAGGGATTGAAAAAATGAAGGTAAAAATCACCTCCTGTCAGCTGCATTGACTTTCTCTCTGCAACGACACACAGAAACATTAAATGAAATAGATGAAATATACCCAGGCGAAGCCGGGTCTTTCTGCTAGTAAATACTAAAAAAAGATACGACCCTATAAAGACACATTACCTACATGCATCAAGGAGACATCAATGTTCTCAAATTTTGGGGAATAGCAAAAATGAAATTGGGACCTAGGACTGTGAATTTGGATAAAAAGCTCCTACAAGAGGAAGCAAAATGGATACACAGATTAAAATCAATGAGCCCAAATGGTCATAATGAAGGCTCTTCATATTCAGCCTTCATTTAAGCTTTATCCCAGAATCATAAATATGTATATAGGTGTAATTATACAAGTTTTGGAGATTTAAGGGGGCTATCGGAGAAAGCAGCCCCAAAACCCTATTTAAGTGTGATACTGGGAAACGAGTTTTGAGAGCCTGAAGTCGGGCAAAAATAATAAAAGAAATAATTGAGTGAAAACTTGGTGTCTGCTGGTTTATCCTAATGGGGAAAAATTATAGCTGTATATTACAAGATGGTCATATATATAAAGAGAGAGTGACTACCGTGGTAGAGATACATATGAGTAGTGTAAAACTAGGAGATCTAGAGTAATATACTCTTAATGAGTCAACAACCTCAATGTATATAAGTGAACAACCTGCAACATAGATAGGAAAAAAGAAAATAATAAAAAATAAGTGAATATATAGGCCAGATAAATAAATCACCTGTTTCCAAGAGTACCAGCTATATGGGAAGTATGTGTAGATATTATGATAACACATATATATCCCTGAAATAATAAATATAAAAATAGCTGGATACTAATGATGGGAGAATTTGATGTTTCAATGTATAAGCAGATCTATGTAGGATGGGCAGCAACACCAAGGGTTAAATTCACTGCCAGCAATGACAGGGGAGTGCACAAGAACCTCCGATTGGAGGTATCCCCTGTCAATATTGTTTCTCAGGATGGGATAGGCATGTGAATGATTGACAAACTAATAAATAGGGTAGAGGGAGGCCCCGCGCGTTATATACCTCTCTCCTGACGAAGCCACGTCAAGCGGTGAAACATGTTGGGATAGGTTATAGTGCGGTTTTTAGGCAGCTAGACACGAGTGAGAGCCAATAAATAATAAAGGTTGTGAGGAGCATATAGGCTGAGTTTAGAACACACCGTGATTGGAGCAGCCGGGGAGCGAGTGTCTTACTAGTCAGCGTGTAATACACCTGACAGTGGACCGGAGCGCAGCGAGATCTCGCGCGCTCACCCGCCCGGTCCGAGAGACTGGGTAGCAGAGCCCGCGCGGCTAGTACCATCACCCGGAGTGTGCAGGTGCTCTGTCACGGACCAGTGGCAGTGGTTATCCGTGCACAGCTCCTGTGTTACAATATTTCCACACTTTAACTATAAAGCGCAAACCCTGCAGCCCTGTCTGGCGCACAGAACTATCAGGAGTGGAAGGGCTTGAGACAAAAGAGTAAATGTGAAGATTGGTGGAGGTGATATATATATATATATATATATATATATATATATATATATATATATATATAGCAATGTCTGTAAAAGCAGCAGCACAAGTCAATACTGAAGATAGCGGGTGCAATCCCTCAGGTGCAGGAAATACGCCACTGATGTACCAAATAGAAAGCGAGGCAGCACTCCAATGCTTGTGATAAAAAACGGAGCTTTATTCCCAGAAATGCGACGTTTCAGCCTTCTCTATGAGGCCTTTATCAAGCATATGTGACCAGTGTAACAGCAAACATTTAAATAAGCAAAGTAGGAGGGGTAATACCCCATGTGTTCAATTAACAATCAACCAATCATAAAAATATAAACATAGTCAAGTGTCAAAAAATACGTGAACAAATGAGTGCACATTTTCATAGATCATTGTAATGGCAACAGCCAGTACATATATAAGATGTGTGTCATGCCCAATTAATCATCTATATCTATATAGAGTCAAGTGATATCCCACAGTGAATGCTCCTTAAACTAAAAATAGCAATCAATAATTCTAATTATTCTCAATATCTTACTTTGAGGATATCGGATGGTACAGGCACCGTTCCATGCAGACAAGTTTCGCGTCCGTCAACGGCTACTGCGCATGCCCGAATCCCCGCAATCACGTGACATGTCACGAGGGCGGAAGCAGCGCATTGCCATGCGGAGTCTAGGCAACCAGATAAATAAACATTGCTCACTATATTCTTGCCGTAGCAAGGGATCGCAGCCGCACCATAGCAGTTGCGGTCCTAAAATAGCTTCAAAATAACAAGTGACACTGGGGGAGAAACCACCTAGATAGACCTCGTATTGGATCCATGTGATTATAAAAGACAGGGCTAATTCAGAGTTATACCCTAGGGAATAATAGGTCCTAAATCACATCGGCCACCATTAATAATCTGCATCCATACACGTGTGTAAGAAGGGGGGATGAGAGAGCCACCCTCAGGGGGCCCCGATGGTAAGGCTCTCCCAGGTGGCAAACAAGGGATATGAAAACAGGTTCCTGTCTTCCATCCCACTATTGCCCAATTACTCCACCCCCTCTACAACACATCACCATCTTGTATTGTGGCTACAGCGGACCAACCCTCAGGGTTACCAGTATCAAATAACTGTATATATTCATTCATCATTAGATCAGGGCACTCGACCCACATCCAATGAGAATAAACCAGTATGACATCAATGCCCCCAATATCCGCATATCCAATATCTATCCAGAAAAAGTGGCACTCCCTCAGCACACCCAGTCTGTAAATAATAATTACATAATTTGCAAAAAAAATCATATCCCAAAATCATTGGTGCTTGTCCATCCAATATGACCCCAAAAGGCTTCATAAATTGTCTCCAAGTCTGAAACAAAAATAAAAATGAAATCAGTACCAGTCAATGAATCAATCCATACATTAACACTGATCATATTCCCATTCTAATATCCAAGTGGACTATCACACATGGTCGGTTTACCGATGACTAACTGAATACCCCCAAATTGAAATCCACATTTAATCCGCCTGGTTTAAGCGTTTGCAATTTATATTTCCATTGTAGCTCTTTCTGTTTTAATCGCTTTTCCCTGTCACCACCTCTGTTGAGTGGAGGGACATGATCAATGATCATGAATCTTAGATCTTTCTTTTTATGAGCCTTCTCCACAAAATGTTTAGGGACAGGGAGATCCATTCTTTTCTTTCTGATAGAGTATCTGTGCTGTGTAACTATAGTCTTCACCTCAAGTGTGGTTTCACCTACATACCATAGGGGGCAAGGACATTTAATGACATAAATAACAAAACTGCTGTTACACGTCATAAAATGCCTAATAGAATATGACGTATTGGAGTGTGGAGAAATGAACGTCTCAGCTCTGTCCATGTACGCGCAGTTCACACACTACAGACACGGAAAACATCCTGTCCTCCTCACTCCTATAAAGGATTGTTGTTTCATAGCCATCCCCCTTTGTCCATAATAATTTTTTATTCAACTACCCGGGACCGCGATGGGGTCTAATATGGCCCCGACATACGCGAATTTTCATGGCCTGTCTGGAGGAGGAAAACATCTATGTATCGCCCCATTTCAACCAGGTGGTGGGATGGTGGCGGTACATAGATGATGTCTTTCTGGTCTGGAGAGGCTCAGAGCAGGGATAAACCGACCATGTGTGATAGTCCACTTGGGTATTAGAATGGG
>ONZH01000959.1:0-45457 GCA_900303285.1 Rhinella marina
AGTCACCCCCAAGCCTTTAAACTGCCACATCTCCAAACTTCTGGCCCTGGAGATGTTGCCGTTTAGGCTTGTGGAGACGCAGGCCCTTCCGCGACCTGATGGCGGCTGCCGCACCTCGCTATTCCGTCCCCAGCCGCCACTACTTTTCCCGGAGTGCCGTCCCCGCCCTGCACCAACACGTGTCCCGTAACATCAGGCGGGCCCTGAGGTACGCAGTCAGCGCAAAGGTCCACTTGACCACCGACTCGTGGACAAGCGCTTGCGGCCAGGGACGCTACATCTCTTTGACGGCACACTGGGTGAATGTTGTGGAAGCGGGGACGGGGTCGCAAACAGAGATGGCCTACCTACCACCCCCGCCCAAGATTGCCAGCAGGGGTTCTGATAAACCCCCCCCCTCCTCCTCCTCTGCCTTAACATCGCCCTCAGCCGCTAGCTGGAAGCGTTGCAGCACTGGCGCGGGGAGACGTCAGCAGGTGGTACTTAAGCTCATCAGCTTGGGCGACAGGAAGCACAGCGCCCCAGAGGTGAGGGACGCCATATTGCAGCAGACGGAGATGTGGCTGTCGCCGCTGCAGCTAGGACCAGGCATGGTCGTGTGCGATAACGGCCGTAACCTGGTGGCGGCTCTGGAGCTTGCCGAACTCAATCACGTACCATGCCTGGCCCACGTTTTTAATCTGGTAGTCCAAAAATTTCTAAAGACTTACCCCAATCTGGCAGAGCTACTGGTGAAAGTGCGGCGCTTGTGCGCTCACTTTCGGAAGTCAACTGTAGCTGCTGCTAGCTTAAAAAAACTCCAGCAACGCCTCCATTTGCCTGAACATCGGCTGTTGTGCGACCTGCCGACTCGCTGGAATTCCACCTATTCCATGTTGGCCAGGGTGTGTGAGCAGCAGAGAGCATTGATGGAGTACCAGATTATGAATCCACGCGTGCCTCCAACTCAGCTCCCTCAGTTTGCCAACCACGAGTGGCCATGGATGGCAGACATATGCGATGTACTGCGTATCTTTGAGGAGTCCACCAAGAAGGTCAGCAGCGAGGACGCTATAGTGAGCGTAACCATCCCGCTCCTATGCGTCCTTAAAGAATCGCTCATCGCAATAAGGGAGAACGCATTGCACGCAGAGGAGACTGGGGTAGGAGGAGACGCAACACAGTCAGACTGTAACGGGGAGCCGGCGGCGCGCTTCCCCTCTGCCGTGCCGCCGGTCTCCCAGGAGTGCGCCGGAGCGAGGACGCAGGATGCGTCCTCGTCTCCATGACGACACTCACAGGAGAGGGTCCGGCACGCGCACTGATACAGCGCGTCCGGCGTCCTCCCCGTCCCCCTAGTAACGAGCAGGCGGGGACATCTGAGCGCTGGTCTGGGCAACCAGCGCTCAGAACATTTATTATATACCTGGTTTTGGGTCATGTGGCGCTGGCCACGCCACATGACCAAATTTGGTGCATATTTGAGCGCTGGTCACGTTTGGCCAGCGCTCGGTATGCACATGAGGTCATGTGACGCTGGCCCCGTCACATGACCCAGTGGAGGGCTATTTAAAGCCACTAGTTGTCCTCCCTAATCGCCTGTGATTAGCGTTACAACTTTGATCAGTGCTTGAGCGACCTTGTGTTTGATTTGCTGTTTGACCCTGACCTTGGACTTGGACCTCTCTTTGCTTCACCCCCGGTATTGACGTTATCTCCTGTGTATGACCCGGCTTGCTGACTATTCTGATATTGTGCTTGTTTCGTCTGTGTTTGTCTCTCCAATTGTTCCCTGTCCCTCCCTGTGCACTTATACAGAGCAGGGACCGTCACCGTGGTTGTCCGCGGCCGCCTAGGGCCGACTGAGGCAAGCAGGCAGAGAGTGAACGGGGGGGTATTCAGTACAGGGCGCACCTTCCCTTGTCTCCCTCGTGACAGAATCACAGGCCATACTAAATGGAGCCGTTGCAAGTTCTCACGGATCAGATAGGTGACATGGCTCAGATGATCCAGGATCTGGCCGAGAGAATCCAACACCAGGAGCAGCTGCAAACTGCACCCGCAGCCGCTTCCTCCATTATTGAACCCCATATAAGGTTGCCCGATCGTTTTGTGGGTAACCGAAAAACTTTCCGTTCTTTCCAGGAAAGTTGTAAATTATATTTTTGTTTACGCCCACACTCCTCGGGTTCTGAGCAGCAGCGGGTAGGAATAATCATTTCCTTGCTGCAAGGGGATCCGCAGGAGTGGGCTTTCTCATTGCCATCTGACTCCCCATGTCTTTTGTCTGTGGAGGCCTTTTTCCAGGCCTTAGGTCTTTTGTATGAAGAACCAGACTGGGCCACTGTAGCAGAAACTCAGCTCAGGAACATTCAGCAGGGAAACCGCCCAGTAGAGGATTACTGTGCAGAGTTCAGGAAGTGGTGTGTCTCCTCTGGGTGGAATGACCCAGCTTTGAGAAGCCAGTTTAGGGTGGGGCTGTCAGACCAACTCAAGGATCTTCTGGTTAGTTATCCTACTCCTGACTCCCTAGAGACGACCATGACTTTAGCTATTAAGCTGGATCGACGGGTGAGAGAGAGACAGAGGGAACGATCAAGTACTCCTCAAGCTGTCGTCCTGCCTGAGTTTCCTCCCCTGAGTCCACCTCCTGCCAAGGTCCCGGAGGAGTCCATGCAGTTAGGAGGAACCTTGAAAAACCAAAGACGTTTAAAGGGAGCCTGCTTCTACTGCGGTGAGGTGAACCACTGGCTCCAGCAGTGTCCAAAACTTCCGCCCTCTAGGAGATCTCCGGTGGGAAGTAAGGTAACCCCAGCAGTGGTAAGGAGAAAGGTTTTAGTACCCATCTCCATTGCATATGATCAATTTAGGGGTTCTGGAAAGGCTTTTGTTGACTCTGGTTCTGCTGCTAATTTTATTGATTTTGATTTTGTACAGTCTGTGGGTTTACCGATGGTCCCCTTAAGGGAGGTAATTCAAATTATCGCCCTCGACTCCACCCCCCTAAATAATGGGAGGATCGAGTTCTGTACTCCTAGTGTGACCCTGACGGTTGGGATTTCGCATTCCGAAAAATGTGTTTTTTGGGTCTTAAAGAATTTACCTGCTGACCTAGTTCTTGGTTTACTTTGGTTGCAGGACCACAATCCTGTAATCAATTGGTCAACAGGTGAATTAGAAAAATGGGGGCTAAATTGTGACAAGTGTTGCAAATCTGTATTGCAGTTGGGAGGTACTACTGGGTCTCTTTTCTTACCTGAGTTCATCAACGATTTTTCGGACGTTTTCTCCATGTCCGAGACTGAGTTCCTCCCTCCTCACCGGCAATATGATTGTGCCATCAATATTATTGAGGGGTCCAAATATCCCAAGGGCCGTATCTATAATCTCTCTACTCCAGAGCGTCAGTCTATGAGGGATTATCTCAAGGAGAGTCTGGCCAAGGGTCACATCCGGCCTTCTGTTTCTCCCATGGGGGCAGGATTTTTCTTTGTCGGAAAAAAGGATGGAGGGTTGAGGCCCTGTATTGATTACAGGGAACTCAATAAAATTACTGTTAAAAACAGGTACCCGCTGCCCCTTATTCCTGATTTGTTGAATCAGGTTCAGGGTGCTTGTTGGTTTACTAAGCTAGATCTGAAGGGGGCGTACAACCTGATCAGAATCCGTGAGGGTGATGAATGGAAAACTGCCTTTAATACCCCGGAGGGTCATTATGAGTACCTAGTAATGCCCTTCGGGTTAAGTAATGCTCCTGCGGTGTTCCAAAATTTTGTCAATGACATTTTTAGACCATTTATTGGAAAATTTGTAATTGTCTATATTGATGACATCTTGATTTTTTCTACAGACTGGGAGAGTCACGTATCCCACACCAGGCAAGTGCTGGAGGTGTTGCGTGAGAACAAGTTGTTTGTCAAAGGGGAGAAGTGTATCTTTGGTGTTCAGGAAGTGACCTTTTTGGGATACATTCTCACCCCTTTTTCCTTCAAAATGGACCCGAGTAAGGTACAGGCCATTGTAGATTGGGTGCGACCTTCCTCTCTGAAGGCGCTCCAGCGATTTCTGGGTTTTACTAATTTCTATCGGAAATTTATCAAAAATGTTTCTGTTATAGCCAAACCCATTACGGATTTGACCCGCAAGGGAGCTGACTTAGTCAACTGGTCCCCTGCAGCTATTGAAGCTTTTGAAAAGCTAAAGCGGTTTTTTGTTGATGCTCCTGTGCTGATCCAGCCTGATCAAAATAAGCCGTTTGTAGTTGAGGTGGATGCATCTGAAGATGGTGTGGGGGCAGTTACTGTCCCAGGGGTCTTCCACCTTAACTAATCTCAAGCCATGCGCCTTCTTCTCCCGCAAGTTCTCTCCTGCCGAGAGAAACTATGACATTGGTAATAGGGAGTTACTAGCAATCAAGTGGGCATTTGAGGAATGGCGTCATTTTTTAGAAGGGGCATTACACCGCATTACGGTCCTCACGGATCATAAGAATTTGATGTTTCTGGAATCTGCTAAGCGATTGAATCCCAGACAGGCGAGGTGGGCTTTGTTTTTTACTCGTTTTGACTTTTGTGTTACCTTCAGACCCGGAAGCAAGAACATTAAGGCCGATGCCTTATCCCGAAGTTTCCAGGCGTATCAGCCTCCTGACGTCCCTCCTGAGCCCATCCTGCCAACTGACATCATCGTAGCCACTACCTCATCTGATCTCGCTTCTGAAATCGCGGCAGGACAACATCTTGCTCCCACTGGTACTCCCAATGACAAGTTATTTGTGCCAGCTCATTTGCGGTTGCGACTGCTGGGTGAGTGCCATAGCTCTGTTTTATGTGGACATCCTGGTATCAATGCCACCAAGGAGTTGGTCTCTAGGCAGTATTGGTGGTCGTCAATCTCCAGAGATGTTCAGGCTTTTGTAACTGCGTGCAATACTTGTGCCAGGTCCAAGAATCCCAAGACTCGGCCTATGGGTGAGTTGCGTCCATTACCCATACCTGGTAGACCTTGGTCACATCTGTCCATGGACTTCATCACGGATTTGCCATGCTCTGAGGGTAAAACCGTGATTCTTGTAGTGGTGGACAGATTCAGCAAGATGTGTCACTTTATTCCTTTGTGTAAATTACCCTCTGCAAAGGTTTTGGCTTCCGTATTTATGGACCACATAGTTAAACTACACGGTGTTCCTGAGAATATTGTTTCCGACAGGGGGGTGCAGTTTGTGTCTAAATTCTGGAGGGCCTTCTGTAAGAAGATTGATATTTCCTTATCCTTTTTGTCAGCCTTTCATCCGGAGACCAATGGTCAGACTGAACGTCTTAATCAGTCCGTTGAGCAATATCTCAGATGTTATGTTGCAGATAACCAGCATGTGTGGGCCAGATCCCTGTCTCTGGCCGAGTTCGCGATTAATAACCATGTGAATTCGTCTTCTGGGGTATCGCCGTTTTTCTGCAACATGGGGTTTCATCCGCGCTTTGGCTCCTTTTCTCCAGCTGTTTCGGCGGTCCCAGAGGCCAATGCTCTCTCTCAGGAACTGTGCACAGTTTGGGCACAGGTTCAGTCGAACCTGGAAAGAGCCCAAAGGATTAAAAAAACTAAGGCCGATAAGAGACGTTCTAAGGGTGTGAATTTCAAGGTGGGGGACATGGTATGGTTGTCAACAAAAAATCTACGTATGAAAGTACCATCCTATAAGTTTGCGCCTCGCTTCATTGGTCCATACAGGATCACCAAGGTGATCAATCCGGTGTCGTTTGAGTTGTGTTTACCTGACTCCCTTCGTGTTCACAATGTTTTTCATATGTCTTTGCTTAAGCGTTATGTTGCTCCCGCTGGTCCAGAGGTACTGCCCCGCCTCTGGTCGAGGTGGAGGGACAAGTGGAGCACGAGATTCATAGAATCATTGACGTTAGGAAAGTCCGGAATTCCTTCCAGTACCTTGTACACTGGAGGGGATTCGGGCCTGAGGACAGATCTTGGGTACCGCTGAGCAGGATGCATGCAGACGCACTTGTTAGGAGTTTCCATCGACAGCATCCTGAAAAGCCGGTTCCTCCAGCTAAGGGTCTGGTGGCCCCTCGTGAAGGGGGGGTACTGTAACGGGGAGCCGGCGGCGCGCTTCCCCTCTGCCGTGCCGCCGGTGTCTCAGGAGTGCGCCGGAGCGAGGACGCAGGATGCGTCCTCGTCTCCATGACGACACTCACAGGAGAGGGTCCGGCACGCGCACTGATACAGCGCGTCCGGCGTCCTCCCTGTCCCCCTAGTAACGAGCAGGCGGGGACATCTGAGCGCTGGTCTGGGCAACCAGCGCTCAGAACATTTATTATATACCTGGTTTTGGGTCATGTGGCGCTGGCCACGCCACATGACCAAATTTGGTGCATATTTGAGCGCTGGTCACGTTTGGCCAGCGCTCGGTATGCACATGAGGTCATGTGACGCTGGCCCCGTCACATGACCCAGTGGAGGGCTATTTAAAGCCACTAGTTGTCCTCCCTAATCGCCTGTGATTAGCGTTACAACTTTGATCAGTGCTTGAGCGACCTTGTGTTTGATTTGCTGTTTGACCCTGACCTTGGACTTGGACCTCTCTTTGCTTCACCCCCGGTATTGACGTTATCTCCTGTGTATGACCCGGCTTGCTGACTATTCTGATATTGTGTTTGTTTCGTCTGTGTTTGTCTCTCCAATTGTTCCCTGTCCCTCCCTGTGCACTTATACAGAGCAGGGACCATCACCCTGGTTGTCCGCGGCCGCCTAGGGCCGACTGAGGCAAGCAGGCAGGGAGAGAATGGGGGGTATTCAGTACAGGGCGCACCTTCCCTTGTCTCCCTCGTGACACAGACCACACTTTTGTCTGCTTCACGGTGGCAGTTGCAGGAGGAGGAGGAGGAGGACGACGTGGAGGTGGCTGTGGAAGAGGAGGAGGATGCTGGCGGCGAGGGTAGCAGTCAGGCTGTGTGCGTCCCATTGGTTCAGCGCGGATGGGGCGGAGAGGAGGCGGAAGAGGAAGAGGAGGAAATGGCAAGTGATCCTTCTGGTGGGGGCAGTGACGTCATGCCTATTCAGAGTCTGGCACACATGGCTGACTTCATGCTGGGCTGCTTTTCCCGGGACACACGTGTTGTCCGGATAGTGGAGAACAAACTGTACTGGGTCTTCGCACTCCTGGACCCCCGGTATAAAGATAACGTCTCCTCTTTTATTCCGGTAGAGGAGAGGACGAACCGATTGCTGGAATACCAGAGGGAACTCGTGCAGAACATGATGGAGATTTTCCCACCCACCATCGCTGGCGGCAGAGAGGAGAGGGTCTCCCAGAGTCCCACAACATCGATCAGGCCCACAGCCACCAGGGGAACACTCTCCAAGGTGTGGGACATGTTCATGGCACCCCCTCGTGCAACTTCCATCACTGCGGGGCCCGCTATCAGCAGGAGGGACAAGTATCGGCGGATGTTGCGGGAGTACCTGGCAGACCGTACCCCTGTCCTCCCCGATCCCTCGGCGTCCTACACTTACTGGGTCTCCAAGTTGGACACGTGGCTGGAACTGTCCCTGTATGCCTTGGAGGTGCTTGCCTGCCCCGCCGCCAGCGTGCTATCAGAAAGGGTGTTCAGCGCAGCCGGGGGCATTATAACCGATAAGCGCAGCCGCCTGTCAACCGACAGTGCCGACAGGCTGACGCTAATCAAAATGAACAGCAAGTGGATTGACCCGGACTTTGCTTCTCCAACAGTGGAAAGCAGCCAAAAGTGAAGTGCCATCTGTATGAAGTGCCATTTCCTCCTCCACCTCCTCCTCCTCCTCCTTAACCGCCGTAGATTTGCTCCATAAAAAAAAAAAAAAAAAAAATTTATGGCTCACCTCTTGGGCCTACAAACAATTTTTAAGAGGTCTCACCTCTTGGGCCTACAAACAATTTTTAAGAGGTCTCACCTCTTTTGCCTCCACACAATTTTTAAGACGTCTCACCTCTTTGGCCTCCACATAATTTTTAAGAGGTCTCACCTCTTGGGCCTACAAACAATTTTTCTCATGCCTCACCTCTTGGGCCTACAAACAATTGTTAAGAGGTCTCACCTCTTGGGCCTACAAACAATTTTTATTATGGCTCACCTCTTGGGCCTTAATACAATTGTTAAGAGGTCTCACCTCTTGGGCCTACAAACAATTTTTAAGAGGTCTCACCTCTTGGGCCTACAAACAATTTTTATTATGGCTCACCTCTTGGGCCTTAATACAATTTTTAAGAGGTCTCACCTCTTGGGCCTCCACTTAATTTTTTCGAGGGCTCACCTCTTGGGCCTCCACTTAATTTTTTCGAGGGGTCACCTCTTGGGCCTCCATATAATTTTTTCGAGGGCTCACCTCAAGCTAACTTTGCGCACTCATTAAAATATTTTCACAACAAGGACCTAAGAGCCCTCGATGGGAGAGCTTTGTGTGGGGGCCTGTTATAGGGAAGAGATGCGGCCCTGCGGGCTCTAGCCTGCCTTCTCCATGAGCCTCTGGCCAGCCCACGGCCTCTTCCTGCCTTTTGCGGTCCTACGCATCCCTCAACATCCCCACTGCTTTACCTGCTAGACATGACACTGGGCCAGGTCGGGTCACTGACATCTCAAGCGCCAACAATTTGGGCATTTTAAGGCTTCTGCATGTGTTTGAGTTGTTTTTACATTTTAAAGAAGACATGTCTGACCACATCTCACACACACACACAATGACAATTAGGGGTGGGGTCTATTTGCTTTCCCCTTTGCCTATGCCATCTGTGGTTGTCATAGGCAACGTGATTTTAAGGGGTGCAGAATTTTATCTTCTTTTTTGTCTAGTTTGGCTTGGGGTCCATGGCAATGTAGAGGAAAGAAGGTTTCCTTGTATGGTATCACTTTACAGAGAGGTTACATTGTCTTTGGAGTGTATTGTTGAGAGGCTGTGATAGTTGCGTAATAGTGCGACTTGGGCGCGTTATATGCACCCAGACATGCTTCCCCTGCTGTCCCAGTTGCATTCCAGCAGTGTTGGCATCCTTTTCTGAGGTTTCAGGGTGGACTTGGTGACCTCCAAGTGGTCGAATTGAGATTTCCAAGTGGCGAGCATTTTTTTCCCATAGACTTTAATGGGATTCGATATTCGGTCGAATAGTCGAATTTCGCGGTCTATTCGAATCGGATTTCGAACTTTCGAATATTTCACTACTCGCTCATCTCTAGTGACTATAACAGGCAATATTTTGATTACTTCTACAATACAAAGCGATATCCCTATAGTGCATTGCATTTTAATATCAGTTCTATAGAAAGGAGCAGCTAGCTGGGGAACACTGAAGGCAGGCTTGGGGCCTACACCAAGTCCAAGCCAGCCTCTACACACATCGCAGACAGATGCAGTGCACTTGATCTTTTACCATTTACATGTAGCAGGTGCCATTGCTCACGACATGTAAGGGGTTAAACAGCTTGGTTCGGCACTCCTGATGCTCGGCAGGAGTTCTAGTCCAGACTGTTAGAGCAGAAGTGCGGCTCTCCCATGAAAAAGGCAGTGTTCCAGTCTAAGACCCCCTAGTGACCACCCTAAAAAGGTGTATGGGTGGTCACTAAGAGGTTAATCAAACCTCCGTTCAGACCCCCCCCCAATCAGACCTCCAAGTGTAAATCTGACCTCAGCTGAGACCTCAGTTTTATTTATAAAGGGATCCTGAGGCTATGGCAGCCATTCAGCTTATGAACAAGCGACATGTTTAAGTACCAGACTTGTGCATGTACGGCAGAGGTCCAGAAGGAGATAAAGACAAAGTAAAATAATGAACAAAAAAAAAATATAAAAAGTGCGACCATATGCCACACCACAGCCTCTCGCCCTGCCCCTGGCAGCTGAAAAATTATATATCCTGCTGTGCGAAAACGACTATTACAGAAAGGGGACATTATTTAAAAAAGTATTTTAGCAGCACTTTCTGTCATTAAAAAAAGGAGTAAAAAAGGGAAAATAGCCAAACATATAACTAAAATAAAAATTATATGAAAAGAAAGCCCATTGTATTACCAAAAGCACATAATTTATTTGCATAAAGTAACTGGAATGAAATAATTATGACTTTGAAAGACACTGGTACTAAAAATGGAAAATGCACCTGGTCAGGAATAGGAATATTTAACCCCTTCACGACCGCCATACGGCTATATACGTCCTATCTGCACATGCCCCGTGCAGATAGCACGTATATAGACGTGCAGGCGGCCCTTTAATCCCAGCGCTGGGATTAAAGCTCCTGCTCCTGCAATCTAGCAGGAGCAGGTCGGGTCCCGGCTCACAGACAGAGCGGGGATCCTAAGCCGGAGGAGAGCCTTACCTGCTCAGCCGGCGCAGGAGGAATGAAGCGGCAGCGCCGCTTCCTGTGTTAGACCCGGCGGTCACGTGACCGCCGGGTGTCTCGGGGCAGGGGCAGTGCTGCAGGGTCTAAGGAGACCCTGATCAGCTCTGCCTGTGTGTAATGAGCCCCCAGGGGGCTGTTTTCCCCTGTAACTGGGGCTCCTGTGGATGCCCCAGTTACAGTGGAAACAGTGGGAAAAAAAGTGTAAAAAAAAGTCAGTCCTCCAGAGGTCTTTTAATGACCTCCTGGGGGACATATTAGTTGTCAAAAATAAATTAATATATAAGTAAAAAAATAAATAAAAAACAAACAAAAAAAAGTGTAAAAAAAAAAAAATTAAACATGCAGTCGCCAATGTAAACAGTCACCATAGTCGCCCCGTCAAATAAAATCTATACATGCTATATATCAAAATGATCGTCATCAAATAGGGAACCCATTGCAATAATTAATTTGTGCGTCAGTTTTAATATTTAAAAAAAAAAATCTATAATTAAAAAAAAATCCTTTTTTTTAATAAGAATTAGCGTTTTTTGTCTAAATTAAACCTAAAAAAATATAAAATATCTTTAAAAAAAACCATTCTAATAATAAGTCCTAAGTGTCAAGTAAAAAAAATAGCAAAAATTATTTTCGTATTCAAACGAAAAAAAAAATTAGGGTCACTAAGCCACCATGTTCCCAAATCACAAAAAGTTGCCTGGACATTCAGGCCTTTTATAGGTCCGGTCATGAAAGGGTTAATGAACTGGTCTTGAACTGGTTTAGCTTCTCATTGTAACTATGTGTTGCCTAATAAATAATCAGCAGTATCTACAGTGCCTGTGACTGCCTTACAAAAAAGGGACTTATGCTCAGAAGTATCCTTCAAAAGCTGTTCATATCTCTGAATGTTTTCCTTCTGCCTTTAATTTGGAGCTTTCTGATTCTTCCTGTCATTTATTATTAAAAGCTGCTAGAGCATGAGTGGAATTGTGTCAAAGCATTGCTTCTGGCAATTGTCATCATTTTTTTTTGTTTAAATAATTTATGTTGCTGGAAGAAAAATAAAAAAGTAAATAATAGTATGAACCTGAATGTGCAAGTTTTCGAGAAGAGTCAAATCATGAATTAACTAACAAGTTGGATAAAATAATAAAATAATTAACACAATGTTCCTCAATTCAAGCCCTCAAGGCCTACCTACGGTAATGTTTTCAGGATTTCCTTAGTATTAAGCAGGTGATATAATTCGTGTCAGTGCATCAGAACTTACCATAAGTATTCATTCTTTGGGATATTCTTAAAACATGAGCGTCAGGTGGGCCCTCAGGACTGGAGTTGAGGAACACTGAGATAACACACATTGTTACAAGTTTTCCTCTTCCCTTCCTTAGCTATGAATTATAAGCGATATGACGTCATCCTATAGAAAACCTGATATTACTTAAAGGGGTGCAGCCTGCTTGTATTGATCATACTCCCGGCAACATCTCCAATCAGCTGTTTGAAGAGGCATTACACTGCCTGTCATATTGGAAGTGCAGTATAATTACAAGTACTCTCTCCATTCACTTTTGGAATGGAGAGAGTAGCAAGTACTTGTAACTACACTATGCCACCACTACAGGGGAGATGACACATAATGTAATCATTGGCATGGAGCGTTGCCTCCTCTTCAAGCAGCTGATTGGTGGGGGTCACGGTTATTAGACCCTCGCTGATGAGATATTGACCTATCCTGAGGATAAGTCATTACTTTAAGCAGGCTGCAAAACCCTTTTAACCTAGTTATTTGGATGTAAACCTTGTGTGGGTCACATTCCCATTTAGAGCACTCTTACCATAACCTCACAGATAATATGTTTCTAAACCATTTGTTTTTATACACACTTTTGCCAAAATGTTTATTACCATTATTATTTTTAAGTAAGTCAGTTTTGCGATACTACAAAGATGGTTGTCCAATAAATTCAAATACAATATGTGTGAACCAATTTTTAAATTGATAGATTATACCCTGAGACCATTGCTTGAAAATCTGCCTTCTTAACTAAAGGACACAGGGGATAGTTTGTGCAGAGTTGATGGTCTACAAATGGACCGGAAAAGAATTTAAGAGACATTCTGGTGCATAGTTGTTATAAAGGTAAGAGTCCAAAGAAAGCTTTTGGATCGAGAGTTCCAAGATGGTGACATAGCCCATGTGGGTTTTGTGTGGACTGCCCAAATATTTTAAGAACTATGTCTTTTACAGACAGGACAGGCCACAAAGAATATTCAATTACACATTCTATATCATGTGGGACAATAGGAGTAATATATGTGACGAATTGTCCATGTAATTTGCTGTATGTAGACATGACCTCTCGAGAACTAAAAAGTCGTACCAGGGAACATGTGCTGGGAATCATTGTGACTAAGGATGAGGAAGACCTGACAAAACTGAAAACTATCTCATGTCACTTTAAGACTCACCATAATTGTGATGGATCTCTCTTAAAGGTAAGAGGCATTGACAGTGTTTTGGTTAACATCAGGGGAGGCAATTGGAAAAGGTTTCTGGCTCAGAAGGAGGCCAAGTAGATTTTCCAATTGGATACAGTTACTCCATATGTCCTGAATTAGGTTTTAAGTTTTAGTCCTTTTTTATTAGCGTGCGTATATTCCTACACTTGTATTTAGGCGCCAAGCCTCAGTTTTATATTGTTATTTTAATAATGCTCTTGATTTTTTAATTGGTACTAGAGATGAGCGAATCGATTCGTTGATTCGTATCAAATCTTGGGAATTTTTTAGCTGCAAAGCGAATCTGAATATTAGGTGATTTGCTTCGGGTTTGTACGCATTCTCTACGTAGTTTGTCCAAGAGTTGAAATATATCCTGGAACCTCCCCCTTAAATTGGACAAAAGATACATCATAAAGTCATTACTCTTCCAATTGGCAAGATGATAAACCTGGGATGCCAAAAAGTAATTCCTAATATCTGGGAGAGAGAGACCCCCTGCTTTACTACTTACGAACAGACACTCCTGTCGTAATCTAACGTGCTTCCTACCCCAAACCAAAGAATTAATAATAATTCTAATTTTCTTAAATAAATGTTCCTCCACCCATATCGGTGCACCCCCAAACAAAAACAACAGTTTTGGTAATAAAACCGTTTTTATCAAGACCAAATTATCTGCTTTAGTGATCTGGAGTCGATTCCACGCAGACTCTTTTTTCTCCATTATACTTATAACTTCCTTCATATTAATACTATTATACTCCTCTATCTTATTTCACACACAAAACCCTAAATACCTGAAGTGTTCCCCTTCACCTAATATTTTTACCCCACAGTTCACTACAGGTGTTATACCCCCCAGTGGCAACAGGACTGACTTCTGCCAATTAATGGCTAAGCCTGACAGGGCACCATACTCTTTAATGGACTGCATTACTGCCAGCAGAGAGAGCGATGGGTCTTTCAAATATAACAATAAATCGTCTGCATAAAGGGATACTCTGTCCCTGTCTCCCCGAGACCCAAAGCCCACTATAAGCGGGTGTTGTCTCAATGATATCGCCAATGGCTCTATACTGAGGGCAAAGAGCAACGGGGAGAGGAGACAGCCTTGCCTGGTCCCACGTTCTAACACAAACTCACTCGATACCAGTCCTCCTATATTAATCCATGCTCTAGCCCCTCTATATAAACTTTTCACCTTATGAATAAACCGCTCCCCTATTCCAAATCTGGCCATAACCTCCCATAGGAACTCCCACTCCACCCTGTCAAACGCTTTCACCGCGTCCAAGGAGAGAATGGAGTGGGAGTCCCCTGGGACTACAAACTGCATATTGCAGTAGAGCCGATGGACATTAGTTCAAGCTACTCTCCCTGGAATGAATCCGCATTGATCCCTGTCAATTACCTCGCCAATTACTTTCGAAAGCCTCCTCGCCAAAACCTTTGCATATAATTTTACGTCAGTGTTGAGGAGGGAAATTGGCCGGTAAGACTCAGTTTCTTGAGGGACCTTTCCTTCTTTTAAGATCAAAATAATTTCTGCCATTCTCATAGAGTCTGGCAGAAATCCAACTTCCTCTATTGTTTTTACAACACTGTGAAGGGCTGGCATAAGGGTGTCTCTATGAGTCCGGTACAACTCAAACGGGAATCCATCTAAACCTGGTGCAGAATTACCGTCCGTAGAGTCAAGAGCTTCAATTAGTTCTTCTACAGTTATTGGTTGATCAAGCCCTCCCTTTTGCAAATCTGTAATCTTGGGAAAATCTATACTGTCAAGGTAATCAAAGTTTCCTTCTATCGGGCTGAACTTCTGACTTATACAGCACTTTATAGTAATTACTAAATTCTTCTAAAATTCCTTCCGGGCTATTTATCAACCCCCCATTCCTAGCTCTTATAGCATCCACCCTCCTACTCCCTTTTTGATTTTGTATCAGGGACATTAACCCCCTGTTTGGCCTACCTGACCCCTTGTAGTTTCCCCGACTTAAGAACTGAATTTTACTGTCGGCCTTAGATAGGAGATATTGGTTTAGCTCCTCCTGGGATCTTTTTAGATTTAACTCATTTTCCAAAGACTGGACTTCATTAAACCTGCCCTCCTCTTGCCTAACCTTTTCCTCTAAATGCTTCCCCCTTTCCCTAAGCGTTTTTTTTTACACTATTTATTGCTCCTATATATTTCCCCCTAATAAACGCTTTAAATGCATCCCACACTATTAAATCGGAGGCGGACTCCCAGTTGAGTTTTATTATTTCAGCTATCTCCTCTCCTATCTTATCTTTCTCTTTTATTAGTTTAAACCAGTATGGGTTCAGTTTCATAACCCCTCTCCCCTTTCCATCCCCAACACGGAGGTTGACCAGGATTGGCCAGTGATCCGAAATGGTTCTTATAAGGTATTGGACATCTTTCACAAATTTCAACATTGGGTCGTCCGCCAACGCCATGTCAATCCTGGAAAGGGTCTTACTCGACTTATTCCAACAGGAGAAAACGTTTTTACCTGGATTCCTTATCCTCCATACATCTCTAAGACCCAGCTCTCCTGCCAGTTTGACCAGTGGCGAGGATTTCGGGACTAAAACCGTCTCCCTGGTTCTTGCTCTGTCCTTTCCCTCGTCCATCACCGAATTGAAGTCTCCTATTACGATTATTGGGCATCCAATTTTGTTTAAACCAAATTAAAACAATATTTCCAAGACCGTGGGACTAAAAGGCGGGGGGATATAAATAACTGCCAATATCCATGTCAAACCTTCAATTCTGCAATGGAAGAAAATAAACCTCCCTTTTTTATCACTCAACAAATCAAACACCTCCCAATGTACGTTTTTGTGAACCAGAACCGTCACCCCTCTTCAGTATTCAGAATAACACGCATGATATTGGTATCCCCACCAAGGCCTATTTACCCAGTGCACCACGTCTAACGTTAGGTGCGTTTCAAGTAAACAGACAATACAAGGGAAATACTTGTTAACAAAATCAAATACAGCTGCCCTCTTTCTCCTATCCCTCAGCCCTCTAGTGTTCCACACAAACAATTTTGTCAAGCCCATATAAATGACCTACTACATCCTTGCAACCGAAGTGCCATGTGACTGGTATTGTATACCCCATAGAACCACATAGGAAAAAAAAAAAAACCCTCCCCCAACCAACCAGCAAACCCCTAAACCCCCCCCCCCAATCTGGTTCGTCTAACCACCTACTTCCCACCACCGAACCTCTCTACTGGAGCTCCCAGCCACAACCCTCATTTCAGCCCTTTAGAATCACACCAATTAACAGCCTCCTCAGGGGAATCAAAAAACCATGTTTTTTCTTGATACTCAACCCTCAATCTAGAAGGGAAAAACAAGGAATAATTAAGTCCGTTTAGGCGCAGTCTTTTCTTAATCTGCCAGAATCCTGCTCGCTTCTTTTGTGTTTCAGTCGCGAAGTCGGGATAAATAAATATTTTATTGCCGTTGAACAGAACTTCTCCCTTGTTTCTCTTCCTTTTTAATATCCCGTCCCTGTCTTTAAAACTAAGCAACTTGATTATGATAGCTCTCGGGGGACTTCCTGCAGGTAAGGGTTTAGCTGGAATTCTATGCGCCCTTTCGATGCAAAAGAGAGGCGACAAGTGCTCCTTCCCAAATTCCGCAACAATCCATTTGTGAACAAAACCCACTGGGTAGTTTGTCCTATAAATTATACGCAATTGCTACGTATAAGTTACTTTATACGCTGTTGCTTACGAATTCAATTCATTAGTGAACTTTTACTGTTAGTTCGTTTATCGTGCGCAAAAGCAGTCAACTGACCTAGTGGGCAGGGCTTGCTCTGATTGGCTCAGGCTCGGTAAGCCAGTGACGCATCACTTCTGCTGTGACTGCTGAGACGAGCAGAAGCACTGTGTGTGAAGTTCTGAGACCTGTTTTGTGAAAATTTGATATAATAGCTCTGGGAATCCATATTACACATATCAGGGATACTGCAGGGCAATTTCAGGGCAAGTTCAGGGACAGGGAGAGACAGTGAGATACAGGGACAAAGACCAACTGAAGGGCCACAGAGTGAATTGAAAAATGTCTGGAATGGATAAGCTAAAGGGGTCCAGTTCCAGCCAGACTTTGAGCTTTAAAAAAAGGAGAAGGTGGCACAGGGCAGCAGTGCCAAAGACCTGTAGCCGGAGCATCTACTAGTAGTATTCGCAATACTTGGCCGTTGTTCCACCAGGCTAACCCACTGAGGCGCAAAATTGTAGTGGAAGAGAAAGTAGATGAGGTAGTGGAGTGGATGGATGGAAGGAACAAAAAGATAAGATTACGCCGGCCTTTGCCAACGTCGGGCCATCATGTCCTGCAGCTCTTGCATCTCCAGCTGCAGGCCACGAATGAGCCGGAAGGCAACGTGGAGCCTGGAGCCAAGGCGCCTTAATCCAGCCTCCACTTCGAAGTCAGTGGGGATGTCTGTAGAGGTGGAAAAAGTTATGTACTTAGTTTGTATGATTGAGTTACAGTGGTTGTCCCACAAAAAAAATCTAAACTTTAATGTACTGGAGCGACTTATTCTGTGACATGTATTCTGTACTGACTGAGCCTTTTGTAGTACTTGCTGGACACCCATACGGCCTGGTCTTCCCATGGTCCAGGGGAAAACTGCTCCCTGTCTGTTGGAGCTACCGAAGATAAAACATACATTCAGCTCATATTTTGAGGACAGAAGGTCCACCCATTACACTTTTTTTTTACCTACCTTCTACCTCTGGTAGCTGGGCTGGTGGTGTTGGAGGGGCAGGTGGGGTCCTCTCTCGCTGGGGTGAAGAACGGTGAGAGCAGCTCCTCTGTGGTGCAGCAGCTGTCAAAAATGATGAAATAATGGCCTAAGGCTACTTCTACAATAGCGGCAGCCCGGATCCGGCAGGTGAAGGGCCCCTCCGGATCCGCGCTGCCGCAGGTACACGTTACATGTTGTATTTTCGCTCCGGCTGCCTCTCAGCAGGGGTTAACATGCTGTGGCTGGATCCACGGCCCACCCCTATTACAGCGAAATTGGGCCGGAGCGCGGTTTCGGCCCCACACGTGTACCTGCGGCAGCACGGATCCAGAGGGAGCTTTCACCTGCTGGATCCGGGCTGCCGCTAGTGTAAAAGTAGCCTTACATTCAACTCTAATGAACAGTTTTAGCTACATGGGAATAGTTTGGGGCTGGAGGATCCCGTTCCTAACCACTAGTGCTCTTACTGCAGCTGTACTCTCACGTAGCTTGGATGAAAAATAAATTAAATATGTTTTACACTTACTGGAGGCTGCAGGTACTTCAGGGGCCATCCTGCCTCGACGGTGGTGACGCTGTCGCTGACGGTGCTCTGCAACATAAAAATGTACACAATTGTTAGATGATGACTCTTTTTAATACTAACACATACTACTATTAAGATATTATGGGTGTGAGAGGGGGGCCATATCATATTTTTTTCTTCTAAAAAGGTATTTATGGCATTAGATAACGTTATCGTCGCAATAACTTTCTTTATATCTTTAGCACGGTGCGGTAGGAATACTTTGGATATCGCCCACTGACAGTATCTGCAGCATGGGCACGTCTTTGAGTCTGTGTGTAGGAGGAGGAAGCTCTAACTATGAAGGGGCATATATCTAAGGGTACTTTCTTTCACACTAGTGCATTTGCCTGACACAAACAAGAGAACGGCCAGCACCATTAACAATAATGACTAGAATACCTTCACTTAAGTTGTTTGGGTCGAGAGTTAGAGGCGTTGCCTAGCATGAAACAAAATTACTGTAGCACACTACGCACGATCACGTTGTCCTTCTATACTTTTTTCATTATTGGCAGTGACTGCTGGTCTATATACAATACAGTACACTAATTTTTTTTGACATGTTTTTACTTATCAAATATTTTGTTACTCACCCTGCCGTATCTCTGCGTTGATCTCATTAAGCTGCTCTGGGCATTTGAATTTCAGATCGGACCATTTCCACTGGATCTGGCCCGGGGTCCGCAAGGTAACGATGGCGCAGGCCTTGGATCACCTGCTTGATCACCTCCTTCTTATGCTGGTTTGGATGGCGGTGTGTGCCATTGTAATCCTCTCTGTCCATCAGCAGGATCAGGAATTTCAGCTCTTCAGAGCTAAATGATGAGGATCGCCTGGATGCCATTTTCGAATATTCGCTTTGCCTTTGGGGAGTGCACGCCGCGGCCCCTCGTTGTGTGTGCCTGCGTATTACGTAATCGCATAGACAATAGTACGCTGAGGATTCGTACGCTATTTGTACGCTCATGCGTACGTCTTCTAAGAAGTTGCGTACATTTTTTAAATGAACGTTCGTTATTAGTTCGCTAATAGCATATAATAACGTATATTTTGTACGCAAATACAACAAATCTATTCGTCGAATATACGAATCTTAGGAAAAGTTCGGCGAATGTTCAGCAAATAATTTTTTGAATGATTCGCTCATCTCTAATTGGTACTTAAAGGGAACCTGTCATCTCCAAAACACCCCCTGAACTAGAGTAAGCGTTGTATAGTGTAAGTGATGCTGAATCCGAATATGTCAGTTTCATCTTCATATTCACTTCCATTCCAACGCTGTGCTCCCACAAACCAGCAGTAAAACGCATTGAGAGGACTCTTCTTTGAGTCCTCTCCATTATGTGAGTGAGCACTGGAGTCCAGTGAGTGCATTTTACTGCAGGTTTGCGGGAGCACAGCATCAGAATGGAAGGGAGTATGAAGATAAAACTTATATATCCGGATTCAGCATCATTTACACTATACAATGCTTACTCTAGTTCAGGGGGTGTTTCGGAGATGACAGGTTCCCTTTAAGTCTTGTGTCTATTTATTTAGATAGGAGTGCATCTGGTTTTTGCCTTCCCCTCCTCCCCATTGTGGTAATAAATAGAAGATCTGGTCCTGATTTTTAATCATAGACGGAATATCAATGCCCCTACGGACAATATTGAGATGAATCGTCCTTGTGATGAAACTTTTTATTAATATCTTTTTGTCTCCTCTCTAATTTGTTCCCCTCTTTTTTTCAACTTTCCTTATATTTCTATTTATGGTCATATTAGTAGTATTGGACATTGTGGCAATAGTACTATTTAAATAACCATTTTATACTTTAGCATTGGTACTTTATCAATTGGTTAACATATGTGTTAATTTTATGAATTAGAATATGATAATAATGGCAGGATATTGTATATTATTGTATATTATATTTCATTTTGTCACTAGTTTTGCACATCTTGCACAGCACTGAGCACTTTGCACTGCATGAGCACTTTTCACGTCAGTGGATTGAGTTATAGTATTATTTGGTGTTAGATTGTAGATTTATAAATATTGCAAACGTAGCCAATATGGACATGCGTTCCAAGTTGGAATGCATGTCTGGAATTATTACCACCAAGTATGAAGTATAATTATATTGAGAGGAGAAGTAGGAGGAGACTTGTGTATATGTGTGTATTTAGACCCTGGTCAGTGTGAGAGGTATATATTAATTGATCGAATAATTGATCAGAAAAGACTTGATTTGTTAAAGTGAATGATAGGAAGTGTGCTTTGCGTTCCACTTCACTTAGTGGAGTATATATAGCATGAGAGCACATGTATTATTCTATCCTCTGAGGAAGCAGGATACTAAATGAGCGTCGGGGTTTGGAGTTACATTGATTGGTATACTATGATTATAACTTTTCCCCCAGTATATGATTGAATTATTTTGCACTATGCACTTTATTTGTGTGAGTAATTATGCTGCCTCACATATTAGGATAACATGTATTTATTGATATTAGAGGTTGGATACCTAAATTATATATATTATAAGTTATTGGTCTCCCTATACTATTACTATTGATATTGTATCAAGCATCCTTTCTGTGTTAAGCAAGTTATACCTTTTCATGTGGACTATATAATCTATTGTGGTTACAAATGGTTACTAAATAAGGTTACACCGGCTATGTAGTTCTTTTATTTCAATACATGACCATTGCTGCTATTTTATTTTATATGTTATTTAGTGTAACAATAAAGTATTTATTATTGAGTACTTGGTATGCTGTGTATATATTTTTTGTGTGGTAGAAACTACATGAAAGATGAAAGATGAAGAACTACATGAAGAACTGAAAGATGAATCAGAAGGCATGTTGCAGGTTTTTTAACCCCTTCAGGACAGAGTCATTTTTCATTTTTTCTGACACAACCTATTGTTGCAAATCTAACGTTGTTTTATGTGGTAATAACTTTGGAATGCTTTTACTTATCCAAGTGAGAAAGCTTGTTAAACCCACTTTTTTAAGGACCAAATTCAGTTATAAAGTCACTTTGTGGGGCTTACGTAGTAGAAACCATCCATAAGTTTCAAAAGAATGAAAGGAAAATGGAGGGGAAATTTCAGAATTTCACCTTTTTTTTTTTTTTTTTTTTGCAGATTTTACATTTTAGTCCATTTTTCATGTGAGGCAGCAAGGGTTAACAGCAAAACAAACCTCAGTATTTATTACTTTCATTCTTCAGTTTACAGAAACACCACACATGTGCTCATAAAGTTCTGTATGGGCACACCAAGGAGCTCAGAAGACAAGGAGCTCCATATGGTTTTTGGAGGGCAGATTTTGCTGGAATGGTCACATTTGAAGAGAACCTTATAAGTGACTCCATTTTGGAAACTTTATCCCTCCAATAATTTATTGAAGGATGCAGTAAGTGATTTTACCCCACATGTGTTTCATAGAATTTAGAAACACTTGGCTGTTCAAATGAAAACTTTACATTTTTTCAATAAAATGTTTTAGCCCCAGATTTTTTTTCATTTTCACAAGAGGTAAGATGAGAAAAAAGACCCTACAATTTGTTACACAATTTCAACTGAATATAACAACATCCTTATATGGGGTTGTAAAACTCTGAATGGACAAACTGCAGGACTCAGAAGAGGAAGGCCATATGCTTTTGCGGGACAGAGTTGCTGAAATGGTTTTCAGGCACCATGTCAAATTTGTACTCCTACACTAGAAACCTCCAAAAAGTGACCTCAAAGCTACACCCCCAATACATTTCTCAAGGGATGTAGTGAGCTCTTTGACCTAGCATGCGTTGCATAGAATTTCGAAACTCTTGGCTGTTAACATGAAATATTGCATTATTTGCAAGAAAATGTAATTTTAGGCCCAGATATTCCATTTTTAATGGCCTGAGGTGAGGCCAGGTGCAATAATCACTTGGGGATAAAGCAATCCTCAGTGTGTGGGAGAGGAGTATTTTGGAAAAGGAAGCCTGCAGAGGCTCTGTGTGGTCCCAGCCAGGAGGGCTGTGGGTCTACCAGGCTGAGGAAGCCTGAGTTTAGGAGGACCCAGAGACACCTGAAGAAGAGAGGTGTTGCACAGTCAGAGTCAGGAGGACTGCTGGACCATATCTTTCCAAGGTATATAGCTGTTTCCACCATGAGGACTGGTGGGTTGCACTGGTCGACAGCTAGGAGGCTGTCGGACCGAAGTTGAATACCACAGTGTGAACTGTGTCTTAGAGGTTAGGGAGACCTCTGAATAGTGAGTGCCTAATTGGGCAAGCGTTTGTTGTTTTGTGTTGATGTAACACACGTTGTGAGGTGAAGCTGTGACTTCATGGTGCCGAGTGATGCCAGACTTGGAAATGTGATGTGCTGTGTGAGCTTGAAAACCCCCTGATTGATAAGAAGTCTGTCATTGCCGACCCCTGAGAGAGAGAGAGTGATCCCTTACGATATATATATATATATATATATCATTCATCTGAAGGGGTAGATCATGTGATATTTTTATAGAGCCAGTTGTTACGAATGTGACGATGCCTGATATGTCCATCGTTAATGTGCTATTTTTATAGAGCAGATTGATATGAATGCAAACAATAGTTTTTATTTTATTTTTTATGCCATTCACCTTAGGGGGTAAATTTTTAGAGCAGGTCATTACGGATGAAGCAATACCTAATATATCTATTTTTCTTTCCGTTTTACACAATAAAAGTATTTTTGAAATAAGAAAAATCATATTTTAGTGTCTACATATTCTGAAAGCCATATTTTTTATTTTTTGGTCACTTTTTTATGTAGGGGCTCATTTTTTGTGAGATGATGTGACGGTTTTTAATGGTACTATTTTGGGGGTATATATGACTATTTGATTGCTTGGTATTACACTTTTTGTTATGTAAGGTGACAAAAAATGGTTGTTTTAGCACAGTTTTTTTTTTACGGTGTTCTGATGATGAGGGGATCATGTGATATTTTTATAGAGCAGGTTGTTACAGATGTGGCGTAAATAATATATCAGGTTTTCTTTATTTATCGCGGTTTTATACAAGAAAAACATTTTTAAAAATCATGTTTTTGTGTCTCCATATTTTGAAAGCAATTATTTTTTAATTTTCAGGTAATTGTCTTATATAGGGGCTCAATTTTTGCGGGAAGAGGTGACGGTTTGATTGGTACTATTTTGGGGTACATATGACTATTTAATCTCTTAATATTACACTTTTTGTGATATAAGGTGACAAAAAATAGTTGTTTTGGCACAGTTTTTATATATATATTTTTTTACAGCGTCAGATGAGGCAGTGGATCATGTGATATTTTTTACAGTGCTGGTCATTACGGACGTTTCTGTTTTTTTTTTTTACAATTTTATATGTGTTTTATTATGAGAGAGGAGTTTTTATTACTTGGAACTTTTTTCTTTTTATTATGAAAGACACTCAGCCTAAGGGGCTGTATATCACAGGCTCCTATAGAAGGCAACCCCTGATGCCTATGGAAGGCATCGGGCTGCCTTCTCAGCCATCAGGTCCCCATCACTGCAGCGCAGGAACCCGGTGGAGATGAGGAAGGAACCTGTACCCTCCACAAACCCCCTGCATACCACAGTCAGCTTTGACTGTGGCATACAAGGGGCTAAGGGCTGTCCGTGACTGCTGGTTCTGTGCCTTCGATTGGGCAGCGCAGCTACTGCACCACCAGATCAGTGACCTATAGCAGTGCGGTGCTAACCCTTTAGTCATGGCTCCCGGTGTTGTTTGGGAAGAAAAACTAATAGCTAATTTGATTATCTTTCACAGAAAGCCAAATGTATGCAAATTAACTTGCCTGCCAAAAAAGAGAGGATATACTATCTAATGCCAGAAGAATTAAGATGATGTGATTTGCATATAGAGAACTTGTCAATGAAAATTGAAATTCAGTAGCTCATCTGAATTTTCCCCCTGACTTGGTGCTCACTCTCACGGTACACCCCAACTGTGTGAAATTGACAAGAAGTAGATTGTAAAAGTAGAGGGCACACAATATATCCGAATACCATAAATAAACCAATATTTTAATGAAAAAATATAAAATATAAAAAATATATAAAAAAGTAAAAAAAGTAATACTTCAACAGTGCTTATATATCACTAAAATACAATTTAAAATCAAAACAAAAAATTGCATCCTATCTCATTATCATAAATGGCATAGCGCTCTGTCATATATCAATGATGGAAATAAGATATAGTATCCAGATGAATGATATTGTTCCTTATATATAGATAATATGCACTGGATGTTAATATGGAGTCTTTCCCCAATAATAACTGTAATGGAATTAGTTGAACTGGGGTTAGTAGTTAGTGCCACCTTGTTCCGGTATTAACTTACCCTTAGACAGTCAGCTGGGGTTAGTAATCATAGTAGTCCCCTCTTAGTAGAGGAAAGAATAGAGACAGTTTAGTACTTTACCCTCCTGTGATGCGGACAATCCTTCCTGTTTTGCAAAGTCTGCCGAATCCCCAACGCGGCGTCCCATGTGGTTACGGCGTATCGCAGATCTAGACTTGTATTACCACATTAGTAGGTCCGGTCACGTGTTGTAATCATGTGACTGTCTCTCCGGTCACGTGGTGTATATGTCATCTGCTCATGTGACTGCAATTCACAGGTCCTGGAAGGTAAAGGATGAAGATACTGCAAATGCTCAAAGGTCCTGGAAGTTCAAAGGAAAATTCTCCAATACTCCTCAAGTTCCAATCGGATAGTTTGCCCGCAATAATTGTTGGATACACTTGTAAGCTGTAGGTATTAAATGCCGGCAGTCAATTTTTCGAATGTCTCCCTCTATACACCAAACGCGTTTCGGAACTCTATGGTTCCTTCCTCAGTGGTCGAGGTTGACATGTGCATGTTCCATTTTTATTCTAGATCATTAATTGATGGGGCGGGTTCTGAGAGTTACCCCAAAGTGTTCTAAAATATAAGGACCGGATTCTATTCATCAAATGGCAAAACTTACATTGTAACACTTATATTAAAAAATAAAGTTGACCTATTATTCGTAATTCACATAACTCATTAGATCTATTAAGGCAACCTATGATTTAGCAGAATACTTAGATTGATAATAAATTCAATAATGTACTCATATTGCGGTATTGGTGCGGTTTCTGTGCGTTTTTTTGTCATTCATGCTTTTTCATGAAAAGGTTCAAGCCTTGCTATTATTTACATCAACTACACTGCAAAATTCATCCAAATGTGTGAAAAATGCGGAAATACTGCGATGATATGAGAAGATGTGGGAGGTAGCCCACACTCATACTCTATTAAGAGCACACTATCGTGTAATTCAACTGAAGTTATTTATATTTTAAGTTGTCCATGTCCTAAACAATATATCGGCCGGACTAAAAGAACTTTTAAGACACGTATTTCTGAACATATAAATAATATTAAGAAGGGCTATGAAATGCATTCCGTTTCCAAGCACATTAAGGAATGCCATGACAAAGACCCTTCAAAATTATGTTTTGCAGCTTTGGAGCGCATTAAAAAATCTTGGAGAGGCGGCAATCATGTCGCAAAAATGTCAAGGGCTGAATCCAAAATGATTTTTGATTTTGATACATTGATTCCAAGGGGTCTTAATGCGGAATTAGAAATTTTTGTTTTTTTATGAAGAATTTGACTCTGAGAATTGGTTGGTTTGCCCGCAGGGCTACCTCCCACATCTTCTCATATCATCGCAGTATTTCCGCATTTTTCACACATTTGGATGAATTTTGCAGTGTAGTTGATGTAAATAATAGAAAGGCTTGAACCTTTTCATGAAAAAGCATGAATGATAAAAAACGCACAGAAACCGCACCAATACCTCAATATGAGTACATTATTGAATTTATTATCAATCTAAGTATTCTGCTAAATCATAGGTTGCCTTAATAGATCTAATGAGTTATGTGAATTACGAATAATAGGTCAACTTTATTTTTGAATATAAGTGTTACAATTTAAGTTTTGCCATTTGATGAATAGAATCCGGTCCTTATATTTTAGAACACTTTGGGGTAACTCTCAGAACCCGCCCCATCAATTAATCAATTAATGATCTAGAATAAAAATGGAACATGCACATGTCAACCTCGACCACTGAGGAAGGAACCATAGAGTTTCGAAACGCGTTTGGTGTATAGAGGGAGACATTTGAAAAATTGACTGCAGGCATTTAATACCTACAGCTTACAAGTGTATCCAACAATTATTGCGGGCAAACTATCCGATTGGAACTTGAGGAGTATTGGAGAATTTTCCTTTGAACTTCCAGGACCTTTGAGCATTTGCAGTATCTTCATCCTTTACCTTCCAGGACCTGTGAATTGCAGTCACATGAGCAGATGACGTATACACCACGTGACCGGAGAGACAGTTACATGATTACAACACGTGACCGGACCTACTAATGTGGTAATACAAGTCTAGATCTGCGATACGCCGTAACCACATGGGACGCCGCGTTGGGGATTCGGCAGACTTTGCAAAACAGGAAGGATTGTCCGCATCACAGGAGGGTAAAGTACTAAACTGTCTCTATTCTTTCCTCTACTAAGAGGGGACTACTATGATTACTAACCCCAGCTTACTGTCTGAGGGTAAGTTAATACCGGAACAAGGTGGCACTAACTACTAACCCCAGTTCAACCAATTCCATTACAGTTATTATTGGGGAAAGACTCCATATTAACATCCAGTGCATATTATCTATATATAAGGAACAATATCATTCATCTGGATACTATATCTTATTTCCATCATTGATATATGACAGAGCGCTATGCCATTTATGATAATGAGATATGGATGCAATTTTTTGTTTTGATTTTAAATTGTATTTTAGTGATATATAAGCACTGTTGAAGTATTACTTTTTTTACTTTTTTATATATTTTTTATATTTTATATTTTTTCATTAAAATATTGGTTTATTTATGGTATTCGGATATATTGTGTGCCCTCTACTTTTACAATATAGAGAACTTAGAAAACTTTTGGTGAGCCCCATTGGGAACTGCTTGATGATAATATCTGTAAAGTGCTGCGGAATATGTCAGTACTATATAAGTGCATATAATAATAATATATCTATATATACAGTACAGACCAAAAGTTTGGACACACCTTCTCATTCAAAGAGTTTTCTGTATTTTCATGACTATGAAAATTGTAGATTGACACTGAAGGCATCAAAACTATGAATTAACACACGTGGAATTATATACTTAACAAAAAAGTGTGAAACAACTATAAATATGTCTTATATTCTACGTTCTTCAAAGTAGCAACCTTTTGCTTTGATTACTGCTTTGCACACTCTTGGCATTCTCTTGATGAGCTTCAAGAGGTAGTCACCTGAAATGGTTTTCACTTCACAGGTGTGCCCTGTCAGGTTTAATAAGTGGGATTTCTTGCCTTATAAATTGGGTTGGGACCATGAGTTGTGTTGGGCAGAAGTCAGGTGGATACACAGCTGATAGTCCTACTGAATAGACTGTTAGAATTTGTATTATGGCAAGAAAAAAGTAGCTAGAAAAAAGAAAAGAAAAACGAATGGCCATCATTACTTTAAGAAATGAAGGTCAGTCAGTCCGAAAAATTGGGAAAACTTTGAAAGTGTCCCCAAGTGCAGTCGGACCACCCCAGGAAAGGAAGACCAAGAGTTACCTCTGCTGCGGAGGATAAGTTCGTCCGAGTCACCAGCCTCAGAAATGGCAGGTTAACAGCAGCTCAGATTAGAGACCAGGTCAATGCCACACAGAGTTCTAGCAGCAGACACATCTCTACAACAACTGTTAAGAGGAGACTGTGTGTGCAGCAGGCCTTCATGGTAAAATAGCTGCTAGGAAACCACTGCTAAGGACAGACAACAAGCAGAAGAGACTTGTTTGGGCTAAAGAACACAAGGAATGGACATTAGACCAGTGGAAATTTGTGCTTTGGTCTGATGAGTCCAAATTTGAGATCTTTGGTTCCAACCACCGTGTCTTTGTGCGATGCAGAAAAGGTAAACGGATGGACTCTACATGCCTGGTTCCCACCGTGAAGCATGGAGGAGGAGGTGTGATGGTGTGGGGTGCTTTTCTGGTGACACTGTTGGGGATTTATTCAAAATTGAAGGCATACTGAACCAGCATGGCTACCACAGAATCTGCAGTGGTATGCTATTCCATCCTGTTTGCGTTTAGTTGGACCATCATTTATATATCAACAGGACAATGACCCCAAACACACCTCCAGGCTGTGTAAGGGCTATTTGACCAAGAAGTAGAGTGATGGGGTGCTACACCAGATGACCTGGACTCCACAGTCACCAGACCTGAACCCAATCGAGATGGTTTGGGGTGAGCTGGACCGCAGAGTGAAGGCAAAAGGGCCAACAAGTGCTATGCATCTCTGGGAATTCCTTCAAGACTGTTGGAATACCATTTCAGGTGACTACCTCTTGAAGCTCATCAAGAGAATGCCAAGAGTGTGAAAAACAGTAATCAAAGCAAAAGGTGGCTACTGTGAAGAACCTAGAATATAAGACATATTTTCAGTTGTTTCACACTTTTTTTTTTCAAAAATGCAGATCCGCAAAACCACAGATGCCGACCAGTGTGTGTTTCGCAATTTGTGGAACACACATGGCCGGCACCCCATACAAAATGCCTATTTTTGTCCGCTATTGCGGACAAGAATAGGACATGTTCTATATTTTTTTGTGGAGCTGCAGCTTGGTGAGATCAAATGCTACCCATTGAAAAGAAAGGGGCCGCATCTATTCCACAAAATTGGGCCCTAAGGGATGTTTTGCTTGTGGGTGAAATTTCAGGATGAACCTAAAGTGCACTCTAACCTTTACAGATGAACTTAATGTGACCTTCTCTAAACTTTTGAATGCACATGTTCAACTGTTCAATGTTTCAGCAGTTTTTGCACAACTTGCTGTTCTCTAACAAGGAACTTAACAAATTCACAACAGGTATTTGATCCATGATTCGCCCAATAAATTTCCTTGTTCAATTGGAATTTGTATTTAAGCAGTACTCCTCATCATGCTGTTCACATTTTAACATCATGAGACCAAGATGACACCTAACAATTGATCAACAGTACCTCGTCATTGCAAGGCTTCAAGCAGGATGTTCTTAGAGGGAAGCGATCATGGAGCTTAGAGTGCCATCATCAGGTTACAACAGAGACACAGAGAGACAGGAAGAGTCACAGAAAGGCATAGAAGTGGGCATCCTTTGGCTACATCCCACTCTGAGGACCTTCATTTTGAACAATGCCCTGCGGAACTGCATGATGAATGCCACACGACTCCAGGAACATTTAAGGGAGGTGAGAGGTACCCAAGTGTCACGTCAGACCATTAGAAACCATTTACATCAGCGTGGTCTGTTTGCTAGACGACCTGCAAGGGTACCTGACCAAAGGTATCATCATCTTGAATGGGCCACGGAGCATCTATGCTGGATGAGGGACCAGTGGGCCTCAGTGTTGGTCACTGAAGAAAGTAGATTCATGTTGAGCAGAAATGATGGCTGCCAACGATGTTGGAGACGTCAAGGAGAACGCTATGCATCAGCCACTGTTGTCACCAGACAAGTATTATTATCATTAATCCAGTCATTGTGCCTCTGTATGAACAACACAGGACTAATTTCATCTTCGTGGATGACAATGAGCAAGCTCATCGAGGTCGCATTATTAGGGAATGGCTGCTGGAGAGTGGGTTAAAGCAAATGGAGTGGCCTGCACTTTCACCAGACCTGAATACCATTGAAAACCCATGGGATCTGCTGAGTCGCCGTGTAGAGGCTCGTAACTTTGTACCCTAGAACCTCAATGACCTGAAGGATGCCTTCAAGAGCAGTGGGATGCCATACCTCAGCAGACAATAAGATGACTTGTTAACAGCATGATACGTTGTGGTCAAGCTGTAATTAATGCTTAAGGCCACATGACAAGTTTTTGAGACATTGATATTTTTTTGTTGGGGTATACCCACCGCTGTTGTTGGCTTTTGTTTCAATAAATTGTTTGAGATGAGGAAATAACCATTGCATGCTTCTACATAAATGACCTACTTTCATGATATGATATTACTGTAGTGTGAACTTTTTCCCATATGTTTTCCATATACACATGTAATGTCTTCTTTTAAAGAATACCCCTGTAGGTGCATGTCAGCGCACCTGCAGGGAGGATATGCCGCACGGACAACTGGACAAATGTGTCCAGTTGCAGACACATCAAAAAGCAGAGGATCAAAGTAAATCAGCCCTGGGAAAACTAGTATTAACCTCTGGAACTCCTGGCTGAGTATATTTATCCCCCTAGACCAATGAGCACCCTTACTGCCACTGTTGCTCTGCAATACCCTCTGCATTGTGAACTCTTTCCCTGCCACTACTACCCTGTCCTAGTATTATTAACCTTTTCCCTGCCACACTCCCTTCAATAAGCCCCTACAATAGCCCAATCAATGCCATATCCCTCTATCCCACCGGAACAAAGGTATTTTTTAACCCTTTTCCTGTCATATCCCTGCGTTCCACATGTTAACCCCTCCTAGCCAGCCATTAACCCAATCATACACTGCATTATACCCCTGCAGCGCTCCTCTATGCTGCCACGGAGCTTAACCCTTTCATTGCCCATACCTCCATTCAGCCGCTTTCAGATGAGGAAGTTGCACTCTCTCTGGACTCACAGCATGAGTATAAGACAGCTCCCGTCCTGAACTCCCAGCACTGCCGGGGTTGCATAGCATTATATTGACTGGTGCTATGTAACCCATAGAGGTCTGGATATATATATATATAAATAAATAAATATATATATATATATATATATATATATATATATATATATATAATGTAACTGTAAGCTTTTGTAGTGTTTAATAAAATCATATTTTATATCACAGTGCATAGAGTTTTCAGACACAGCTATAGTCCAGAGCATGCACGCACTTCAGGAGTCAGTACTTTTTGCATATTTATTAATCTTAATTAATTAATTTATTAATTAATTAAATTCATTTATTTATTAAATTATTTATTAATATAAATTATTAATATTGAAATCGAATATTAATAATGAATATTTCCTTTAACGCTCTTCCTAGAAACCAAGTGTAGTGTCGCCTGGCATACGATACTCATGCAAATTTTTTTGGTCTCCCTTATGATAAAGACCATCCCAAAGAGTACCCCACAAGGACAGTCAACAAAATAACGCAAATTTCTTTTGAGATATTTTGTTTTTCTTGTACTTCTATAAAGAGAGTTGGTTTGCATGGTTTACTCTCTGGTTAATTTGGATAGCAGGAGCTATAAGTATAACAGCCTATAGCTGCACAGCATTTATATGAGTGCTGCATTATTTTTACACAATGGATTGGCAAAAATGCCTTCCTGCCTTTTAAACATGCTTACGTAGCAAAGCTGTTGCTTTTTCTGGACAAAGGCCCTTTTTCACAGCAAACCAGATGATAACAGTTTTTTTTTTATTTGTTGCGAGGCCTTCTGGATACAACCTCTGTGTAGGTCCTATTTTTATTATGGAGACTAGTTGATGTACATAAAAATTATTTTAGGCTACACAATGCCCCTCTTGATTTCTGGTAAAAATATATGCAAATTATCATGTCTAACATCTTTTGGCTTCAGGAAAGGTTTAGGAAAGCAAATTTGAATGTCTTTCCCAGAAACACATAGAGGATCACCTGGCCCACAATATTGTGCACACTTACTAGGCATACTAGGGGTAAGACTTTTTTTTTTAGAGGCTTTCTACTTCTATTAAGTTGCTATTCAGGTCTAAGGGAAAGGTACTTTACAACCTGTAACAAGTGGACTTTTCTTGGCCACTGTCCACATTAAAGATCATGTGATTGAGAGTCAAAGAGTGAGAGTGGTCACGTCCTAGCTGTTTATGGTCTGCATAGTGACTTTCTTCAGCCTGGTCATTGGACCCCAATAAAAAATAAGCCATTTAAAATACTTTGTCCACTTATGTGGCAGAGAGGACACCTGCACCCTCTTCATCCTCTAGCATGATGCCACTGGCTAGGCAGCAATCTAAATCTTTGTTCAGGGTGAGTATTCTTTTTAAGCTTTTCCCAAATGAATCTAAAGGTAGGAATAGTGGAAGAAATGATAAGGGCTGAACAAAAAGCTTTCTACAATGTCTTCAACTATGATTGAGTAGCTTATTTTTCTGCAGTTAAAGTAAATGAACCAGTCAGTCAATAGACTTTTAATTGAAAATATAATATGTTTATTGAGAAGAGTCTAGTATTATTTGCTACCTGAAGCCTGCAGTTAGATGTAATACATTTGAGTGAAATCTTTCTTGGAATCAGTTTTGACTTTGGACAGATTGATAGTTTGGAATATACTCAGTATGCACCCTCTGTGAAATTCACCTTTTCTAGTAAGAGACTGAGTTAATGATATTTGAGATAGGCACCACGTGTTTCGCAGGAAGGCTACAAGATATACAGCTGAAAAAAATGTTTCAGAACCCCTGATATTTGTATAGAAGGAAATAGAAACTGAATATACATTATGCTTTTGTTCTTCTATTAGTGATGAGTGAATTTCTTGAAAATTCCAAACCAGTCAGGCAATGTGATTCAGGTCCAAATAATTTTGACCCCAATCGAAATTTCTCCAATAGCCCAGAGAAATTATGGATGACATTCTTAGCTCTCCTAGGACTGTATGCTACTCATGTCAAGCTTTTTAATGCCAACTTTAGTAATCTTAACGTGACATATATGGCTGCTGGTGATAACAAATGGCCTGCTGGTGGTAACAAATCTGCACTGTAGGTTAAAAAAAACTACAATATTGTGCATGATAATTGTACTGTACATTCATCTTACAAGGAGAAGGGTCTAATTCCAACAGAAGTAAGATGTGCTAATCTTCTCATATTTATCATAGAAACCCAGGGAAGTGTTGACTGGCTTAGGACGATACCCCTCATGCATTCTTGGAAGTCTCCATAACTCTCTCAGGCAGCCAAATAAGTTTTCTTTGCTAAGCTCTACTAAAGAGTAGTTACCCAGAAAGAGCTGGATATGGATTTTAACTAGAGACGAGCAAACATTTTCAACTATGTGTTGGGATCAACTTGTCAAACTTTTATAAATATTTAGTTCAGGCCTGAATCAATTCTGGACTAATCAAATATGCTCAAATTAGCCTAATGGTTGATATTTCTTCTAAAAAGCCTCAGAAAATAAATGATTCTAGAAAAGAGTGATTATCCCCGCACATAAAATTCAACAAAAAGTGAGATTTACAATCCTGTTCTTTATCCAACCCACATGAACTCTCCATTCAGAATGTATTACTTCCCTCAGGGAGACATTCATTCTAGCTCTCCTTCCAGAAAGACAACAAATTAAAAATAAACTGAATGTCCCAAGAGAGATTTGCTTTGCATAGCTGACTTGCCTTGGGGAGTACTCAATTGATGATCTTTATCATTAGGGAGATCAAACAATATTCATGATGAGTATCGCATGCCAGGCAACATTGCTGTTGCTTTCTGGAAAGAATAAATGCAAATTCAAATATTTTAATTCTGCTGGCATTGGACACATTAGCTCCTCTTTTCTGGTTTGTCAAATAAGCTAATTTGCATACCTTTGGGTTTCTGGGAAAGAAGTTCAAAATATCTTTTTTTCTAAAAAAAGAAAAGAATGCAAATTTTATATGATGCCACAGAAATTAAGATATACCAATTTTCATATATTCTTCCTTAAATCGAAGGGTAGTGTCGCCTAGCATACAATACTCATTTTTTGGCCTCCCTAATGATAAAGAGTACCCTGTAGAGTAGCCCCAAGGCCAGTCACCTAATCAAGATAATTATTTAATTAATTATTATTTTTTATATATGTAGAAATTCTGCTTTTCATGTCTTTTTTGGAAAGAGTTAGCTTGTATGCTTCGTTGAGGTATGTGTAATCCTGGGTGGGGTATTCTTATTTTTCATATGTGTATCTCTCTCTCTTTATTTGTTTAACATGTTGTGCAAAACTTTTGGAAGTAGTCTCAATCGGTTCATCAATGTTGCCCTCCCTTTCTCTATTCACCTGAAACACTTTACAAGAAAAAACTTCAATTGTGTTAACTATTGAACTTTTAGGAAATTTTGTATGAATTCTGAACTAGTAAAATGAATTCACTCATCCTCACTCATCCACTCATCCTTGCGGTCTGCAAAAAATGGATCAGCAAAAATATGGATGACTTCCGTGTGCATTCCGTATTTTGTGAATTTTGGCCCCTAATAGAACAATACTATCCTTGTCCATAATGTGGACAATAATAGGACATGTTCTATTTTTTTGTGGACATACATACATACTGAAACAGAATGCACACGGAGTAACTAGGGTTTTTTTTGCAGATCCATTGAAATAAATGGTTCTGCATATGATCCATTAAAAAAAAAAAATTGAACTGACATGGAAAGAAAATACATTTGTCTGCATGAGCCCTTAATCAGGATTTAAACCCTGTGCATCATGTGTCTAAGACAGTAGCTCATCTCATTGAGCTACTGTCGATGCTGGGCAGCTCCTGAGGTTACTAGCACTATGAGGGAGATTTATCAAGAACGATGCTTTCTGTGCTGGTCCTGATATTCCCTGCACTGCTGGAGGATGCACGCCTTGTTATAAATGAGGTGCATCTTCCAGGAGTCTGTGCGCTTAAACAGGAATTAGAGATGAGTGAATCTATTTGCCGCTTCATAGATTCTATACGAATCTACGCAATTTTCCACTCCGTAGCGAATCCGGATTTTTTTCAGATTCGCTACATTCGCATGCGTTACTTACTTGTCCGATAAATTGTATGCTAATGCTATGTATAAGTTACTTTATACGCTGATGCGTACAAATTCAGTTAATTAGCAAACTTTTACTGTAAGTTCGTTATTCGTGCGGAAATAGGCGGCAAAAAGCCCAGGAAGAAATCGGTCACCTGACCTAGTGGGAAGGGCTTGCTCTGATTGGCTCATAGGCTTGGTAAGCCTGTTACATTAGTTGTGCTGCGACTGCTGAGACAAGCAGAAGCATTGTCTGTGAAGTTCTGAAGTTTCTGAACTGAATTGTGGTGTAATTGTTCTGGGCATCCATAATACATATCAGGACCAGTGCAGGACCAGTGCAGGGCTAGTAATTAATCAGGCAGGGAGAGAGACAGGAAGAGAGACAACGACCTGCAGGGTCACAGTCAAGTGAAAATGTCCGGCATGGAAAAGCAAAAGGATTCCAGTTCCAGCCAGACCTTGAGCTCCAAAAAAAGGAGAAGGTGGCACAGGGCAGCAGTGGCAAAGGACATGTAGCCGGAGCTTCTACTTGTAGAATTCGTAATAGTTGGCCACTGTTCCACCAGGCTAACCCACCAAGGCGCAAAGTCGAGGAGAAAGTGGATGAGGTAGTGGAGTGGATGGCACACTCATCTCAATCACAGCCAGATGATGTGCTTTCTTCTGCTGATACAGTATCATGTAGTAAGGGGTCAGACTCAGAGCATTCCTCCTGCTCCACCATTCCAGCAAAGCCTAGCTTTGTGCTTGCCTGCGTATTATCTAGCAATCGCTAGACAATACTAAGCTGAGGATTCATATGCAATTTGTACGCTTAACAATTGTATGTTCGTTTTTAGTGTGCGAATGTTCGCAAAACACTACATCATATTCATCCCACTTGGTGGCCCAATGTCTGTGTGAAGGCTTAACCTTAAACTGCAGGGAGATTGCAGGGAGAGTGTATTGCCGTGTACACCCACTTTCATAGTTAATCCATTTTGTAGGTACAGTGGCGTCAGGTGTAATTCATCACCATCCACCAAGATTCATTGCTAATCCCTTCTGTTAAACAAAAAGAAATGCATACAGCACCCTTCAGTAAAGCCAAAAAAATGTGCGCGCCCCTGCAAGAACTGTGTCCAAATGGCTCCTTAGTGGAACAAAATAAAGAAATGGAGGCAGCACCAACAAAATGATGGAGAAAAAAAATGTTCTTTTAATGCATGTTGTGACAGTCCAAAAACACACTTTTTAATACTTTTGTTTCTGTAGATTTACTGTGCGTCATTATTACAGGTCAATGTTAGCGTCAGGTCTAATTTATCACTGGACTTAACCTTGCAGTGTCCCAAGATTCAAGTAGTGGCCCCATGACAGAGTGGGGAGTGTGGCAGCAGTGACAGTAACAGTGACAATAGTGGCCACATAACAGAGTGGGGATGGGGGCAGCAGCACTGAAAGTGATAAAAGTGGCCGCATGACAGAGGGCCGAGGGGGGAAGCAGCAGCAGTGGCAGAAAATCTGTGTTCACATCACTGTTTATTTTTCCATACTTCTGATCCATCAGAGAAAAAAAAGGATCCTGTATTTTGAGCACCCTTTAAGCCTCTTTCAGATGTTCAGTATTTGATCAGGATGTGTAAGCCAAAACCAGAAGTGGGTCCAAAACAGAGATAAAATGTAATAGAAATATTTGCATCTCTTTTGTTGTTTTGGACCCATTCCTGCTTTAGGTTACAAATATTGATCAAACACTGATGCAAAATACTGACCGTGTGAAAGAGTCCTTATGTGCCATTTTCATCAGTTTGGGCCATGTATGTCTGAAATTAGTATTTTTAACAAGGAAAAAAGTAGGTATTTGGTCAATATTTTGCATCAGTACTTGATCAGCATTTGTAAGCCAAAAATTAGGAGTTGGTCCAAAACAGAGATAAAATGTAATGGAAACATTTGAATCTCTTCTGTATTTTGGACCCACTCCTGCTGTTGGCTTACAAATAATGATCAAACACTGACCAAATACAAACAATGTGAAAGAGGAATTATGGATGGATGCTCAAAATCATTTTTTAATTTATTTGGTGGCAATGAAATATAGGTGCCACGTCTTCTGTCTCATCGACAATCAGATTTGTCAGCATCCTCTCCAGGATGTGAAAGAGTGGAATGACATCATTCATCCCGCAGTTCAGTGGAAGACTTGAGGAATCAGGTGACAATGAGATAAAAGATGTGCACCATGCAGATCACATGGGTTAGCACTCAGTGACGCAGCTTAGACAAAATGTTCTTCTCCTTATCAGTAACCATGGTTCCTATCTCCAGTTGGTGAGGAGACAGCCATTGTTCAATTTCTTTATTGATGACCCGAAGCAGTTTCTCCCCGGTGTGGCTCCGTTCACCAAGGCTGATCAGGTGTAGAACCGAGTGACAACGTCTAGCTTTGCATAGCTGATATGCTGGAAAACCACTGTGAACTGTTCCTATATTGGAAGGTGAGTACAAGGTGAAGGATGAGGAGGTGCAGAAATCCCAGCATTAAAAGACACTGAGAGGCCCAAGGACTGTCCCACCTTCTGCTCAACGTATATGTGTGAAGGGCTTATACAGCTTATTTGTAAAAGTAATGTCGGCTTGAGTGGCACAAGCTATCAGTTCTCTGAAATGTGCAGAGTCAACTACATGGAAAGGGAAGGACTGTAGAACCTGCAACTTAGCCAGATGCACATTGGATGAGTGCACACATACTGTTATCTTTTGGAAATTGCTTCGGTGATCAATTGTTGTCTAAACAAGTGATGAGGAGAAGAAGGAGGAGCATCAAGAGCAATAGATGACATTGAAGTTGATAAGAAGGAAGTACAGCTTCCTTCAGGCTGTAACACTAAATGAATGGCAAGGTTTTTCCACGCCACTTTATGGTGACCCTCCATGTGTTGACTCAGGGCCGTCATGCCAACATTAGCATCTTGGCCGCACCTTACCTTCTGCCCACATATCCTGCATATAGCAACGCTAATGCCCCCCAGAGACTTGCTGAAAATATCTCACACTGGTGAGTATGGCATTTTAGTGTGATTGGCTTGATCATCTGTTTGGTCGTCATTTGTGTCAATCTCACCTGTCTTTTGTGCACGTCCCTAACCTCTCACAACATGTGCTCCCACTCAGCTGTCATCATCGGTAGTTGCACACCTAGGAAAGTCTGCAGCAGACCTCTCTTCCAAGTCTGTGCTGACATGTAAATGCTGACTGTCCTCACAAAGTTAATCCTCAGTGAAAAGCGGAGCCAGTGGCTTCATTACCTGGCTAGCAGAAGGAGCAGAAAAAGCTAGAGGCACGTTCAGGACAGTTGAGGGCACAGAGGCAGCTCATCGGCCATGCCAACTAAGTGTGGTGTCAGGGGAACCCACCAATTGCTGGCTCTGTGTATCTGTTGTCACTTGAGATGATGTTGAAGCACGAATCAACCGTTCCAGTACAGCTGGATTTTTGTTCGAAACACAACCTCTGGATGACAGTGGCAGCTCTGGTCTGTTGCTGCGGCTACGACCAACCCCCCCTTCTTCTGCTGCTACTTGTGCCGGCTTCAGCAACATTTTTACAACTGTCCATTACTTTAGAGAGCCCAGGCAACTGTCTGTTGGCCATAGTGTACAGTAACTGTATCAGTAATGTAACAGATTAACTAAGAATGTGAGATGAGGCTTTTATAGGGCTGTGACATCGCAGGAGATGGCTATCTGTGGATTGGCTGACTGCATGGAATATCACGTTCCCGGGCTTCTTAGTTTTACTTTGTAACATACAGCAGTCATTTTAGAAAAAAGTGATTTACCATGAAGCACAAGAAAATTCAGATTCATGGTGAATCCAATTTTTCCTAAACTTTGAATCGAATTCTATTTTGGGTGCTTTGATTTGCTTAATAGAGATGTGCGAGTAGTGTTCGATCGAGCCGGTATTCGATCGAATACTACGCTATTCGGCATACTCGATTTCGATCGAGTATAACGGAGATGGCACACTTAGAATTCGTTTCCCCTCCCACCTTCCCTGGCGCTCTTTTTCCACCAATCACCATGCAGGGGGGGTATGACAGGCCCGCGGAGCACGCTGGCAGCGCGAAAACGGCATCTACATGGATTGGCTGGAAAAACCACGTGACCTCGAATCATAAAAACTCAGCTCTTCCTGCTCGTTCGCATATGCTGCGTGAACTTAGTCAGGGACAGAGGCTGGAGAAGGGAGAGATAGGATTTAGCTGTTGGACAGGCAGGAGCGTGATTAAAAGCCCTTATCAGGGCTACTATAGTGCAGTACAGTGATAGCTTTACTACTATATACACTCTGCAGAGAACGGCTGCTGTATTCAGGGATAGCTGCTGGAGTAGGGACAGAGAGAGGCATTAGTGGTGTATTAGGTGCTCTGCTACATACCAAACTATATTTGGCACTACTGTTCTGCGTTCTTTTTGGCTGCAAAACCCTGTTATATACCTAGTGTGTATATGCACCATCTGATCTTCTGGCAGTATACGGCTGTGTACATTTTTTTTTTTTAAATACAGTTTCTTTGGCTCTAGTGTTCTGGGTTCTGTGTGCCTGCAATACCCTTTTGTATACCAGGTGTAAATACCCACCGTCTGACCTGTTAGTACACGGCTGTGTACCTAGAAATATAAAAAAAAGGCATTTTATTTGGCACCTGTACTGTGCGTTCTGAGTGCTTGCAAAAATCTTGTATATACATGGTGTTAATACACACCGTCTGACCTGTTAGTACAAGGCTGTGTACCTAGAAATATTAAAAAAAGGCCTTTTATTTGGCACCTGTACTGTGCGTTCTACGTGCTTGCAAAATTATTTTATATACGTGGTGTTAATACACACCATCTGACCTGTTAGACCACGGCTGTGTACCTAGAAATATTTAAAAAAAGGCATTTTATTTGGCACCTGTACTGTGCGTTCTGCGTGCTTGCAAAAATCTTGTATATACGTGGTGTTAATACACACCGTCTGACCTGTTAGTACAAGGCTGTGTACCTAGAAATATTTAAAAAAAAAAGGCCTTTTATTTGGCACCTGTACTGTGCGTTCTGCGTGCTTGCAAAATTATTTTATATACGTGGTGTTAATACACACCGTCTGACCTGTTATTACACGGCTGTGTACCTAGAAATATTAAAAAAAAGGCATTTTATTTGGCACCTGTACTGTGCGTTCTGCGTGCTTGCAAAAATCTTGTATATACGTGGTGTTAATACACACCGTCTGACCTGTTAGTACAAGGCTGTGTACCTAGAAATATTTAAAAAAAGGCCTTTTATTTGGCACCTGTACTGTGCATTCTGCATGCTTGCAAAATTATTTTATATACGTGGTGTTAATACACACCGTCTGACCTGTTAGTACATGGCTGTGTACCTAGAAATATAAAAAAAAAGGCATTTTATTTGGCACCTGTACTGTGCGTTCTGCGTGCTTGCAAAATTATTTTATATACGTGGTGTTAATACACACCGTCTGACCTGTTAGTACATGGCTGTGTACCTAGAAATATAAAAAAAAGGCATTTTATTTGGCACCTGTACTGTGCATTCTGCGTGCTTGCAAAATTATTTTATATACGTGGTGTTAATACACACCGTCTGACCTGTTAGACCACGGCTGTGTACCTAGAAATATTAAAAAAAAGGCATTTTATTTGGCACCTGTACTGTGCGTTCTGCGTGCTTGCAAAAATCTTGTATATACGTGGTGTTAATACACACCGTCTGACCTGTTAGTACAAGGCTGTGTACCTAGAAATATTTTAAAAAAAAGGCCTTTTATTTGGCACCTGTACTGTGCGTTCTGCGTGCTTGCAAAATTATTTTATATACGTGGTGTTAATACACACCGTCTGACCTGTTAGTACACGGCTGTGTACCTAGAAATATTAAAAAAAAGGCATTTTATTTGGCACCTGTACTGTGCGTTCTGCGTGCTTGCAAAAATCTTGTATATACGTGGTGTTAATACACACCGTCTGACCTGTTAGTACAAGGCTGTGTACCTAGAAATATTAAAAAAAAAAGGCCTTTTATTTGGCACCTGTACTGTGCGTTCTGCGTGCTTGCAAAATTATTTTATATACGTGGTGTTAATACACACCGTCTGACCTGTTAGTACACGGCTGTGTACCTAGAAATATTAAAAAAAAGGCATTTTATTTGGCACCTGTACTGTGCGTTCTGCGTGCTTGCAAAAATCTTGTATATACGTGGTGTTAATACACACCGTCTGACCTGTTAGTACAAGGCTGTGTACCTAGAAATATTTAAAAAAAAAAGGCCTTTTATTTGGCACCTGTACTGTGCGTTCTGCGTGCTTGCAAAATTATTTTATATACGTGGTGTTAATACACACCGTCTGACCTGTTATTACACGGCTGTGTACCTAGAAATATTAAAAAAAAGGCATTTTATTTGGCACCTGTACTGTGCGTTCTGCGTGCTTGCAAAAATCTTGTATATACGTGGTGTTAATACACACCGTCTGACCTGTTAGTACAAGGCTGTGTACCTAGAAATATTTAAAAAAAGGCCTTTTATTTGGCACCTGTACTGTGCATTCTGCATGCTTGCAAAATTATTTTATATACGTGGTGTTAATACACACCGTCTGACCTGTTAGTACATGGCTGTGTACCTAGAAATATAAAAAAAAAAGGCATTTTATTTGGCACCTGTACTGTGCGTTCTGCGTGCTTGCAAAATTATTTTATATACGTGGTGTTAATACACACCGTCTGACCTGTTAGTACATGGCTGTGTACCTAGAAATATAAAAAAAAGGCATTTTATTTGGCACCTGTACTGTGCATTCTGCGTGCTTGCAAAATTATTTTATATACGTGGTGTTAATACACACCGTCTGACCTGTTAGACCACGGCTGTGTACCTAGAAATATTAAAAAAAAGGCATTTTATTTGGCACCTGTACTGTGCGTTCTGCGTGCTTGCAAAAATCTTGTATATACGTGGTGTTAATACACACCGTCTGACCTGTTAGTACAAGGCTGTGTACCTAGAAATATTTTAAAAAAAAAGGCCTTTTATTTGGCACCTGTACTGTGCGTTCTGCGTGCTTGCAAAATTATTTTATATACGTGGTGTTAATACACACCGTCTGACCTGTTAGTACACGGCTGTGTACCTAGAAATATTAAAAAAAAGGCATTTTATTTGGCACCTGTACTGTGCGTTCTGCGTGCTTGCAAAAATCTTGTATATACGTGGTGTTAATACACACCGTCTGACCTGTTAGTACAAGGCTGTGTACCTAGAAATATTTAAAAAAAAAGGCCTTTTTATTTGGCACCTGTACTGTGCGTTCTGCATGCTTGCAAAATTATTTTATATACGTGGTGTTAATACACACCGTCTGACCTGTTAGTACATGGCTGTGTACCTAGAAATATAAAAAAAAAAGGCATTTTATTTGGCACCTGTACTGTGCGTTCTGCGTGCTTGCAAAATTATTTTATATACGTGGTGTTATTACACACCGTCTGACCTGTTAGTACATGGCTGTGTACCTAGAAATATAAAAAAAAAGGCATTTTATTTGGCACTTGTACTGTGCATTCTGCGTGCTTGCAAAATTATTTTATATACGTGGTGTTAATACACACCGTCTGACCTGTTAGTACACAGCTGTATACCTAGAAATATATAAAAAAAGGCATTTTATTTGGCACCTGTACTGTGCGTTCTGCGTGCTTGCAAAAATCTTGTATATACGTGGTGTTAATACACACCGTCTGACCTGTTAGTACACGGCTGTGTACCTAAAAATATAAAAAAAAGGCATTTTATTTGGCACCTGTACTGTGCGTTCTGCGTGCTTGCAAAATTATTTTATATACGTGGTGTTAATACACACCGTCTGACCTGTTAGTACACGGCTGTGTACCTAGAAATATTAAAAAAAAGGCCTTTTATTTGGCACATGTACTGTGCGTTCTGCGTGCTTGCAAAAATCTTGTATATACGTGGTGTTATTACACACCGTCTGACCTGTTAGTACACGGCTGTGTACGCCAAATATTGTAACAAAAAAAAAATGCGGAGGGCTAGAGAAATCGGATGTGGACGAGGACGGGGGCGCGGAAATGCTGTTGGGGGCCTTGTTGAAGAAGGTGGGGATACAATGCGTGCTGGTGAGGGGCAGCCAGGATCCCACTCATCCAGAATCCCTGCCTTTATGGGACAGTTAAGCAGGGGGCGGGTTACACCGCTGTTGAGGCCTGAGCAGGTTGAACAGGTGGTGCAATGGATAGCCGATAGCGCTTCCACACAGTTGTCCACCAGCCAGTCATCCACACAGTCTCACTCTGACCCTCCTTCCTCCACACCTGGCCAACAGAGTCATCCCACCATTGACCCCTCCCAGGAGCTCTTTTCGGGTCCTTTTTCAGATGTGCCGGAAGAATCCCAGGAGCTAGCAGAGGAATTTGTTTGTAGTGATGCCCAAACACTTGAGTATTCGCCATCTCCTGCTGATGTGGACCCTGAACCAGCATCTGTTATCATGAGCAATGATGATGATGAGACGCAGTTGCCATCAAGGGAGGCTGTTGGAATGTCCAGTGGGCAGGAGGAGGAGCAGAGTGAGGAAGTGGAAGAGGAGGTGGTGGATGACGAAATGACCGACCCCACTTGGCCAGGGGTGATGTCCAGCGGGGAAAGCAGTGGAGAGGTGGTGGTCTGCGCAGCACCGAAAAAGGCAGCAAGAGGCAGAGGGATGTCCAGAGGCAGAGGGATGTCCACAGGCAGAGGACAGTCCAGACAGAGAAGTGAGGCCACAGCCAGCAGGGCCGAAGCTGTTCCCGGCAGCAGGCAGTCGCGCGAAGCTCCCCCATCGAGGCCTCGTACTTCTGTGGTGTGGAGATTTTTTAATGTTTGTGCGGATGACAAACTGAGCGCGGTTTGCACACTCTGCCACTCAAAACTGAGTAGGAGCTCTGAGAAGAGCAATATGACCACCTCAGGCATGCGGCGTCACTTGGAAGTCAAGCACTGGGCTGAGTGGGAGAGAGCAAACGCAATACAACCTGCGCCAGGTCTTCCTGCCACTGCCTCTTCCCCTTTGTTGTGTGCTGCCACTGCGGTCCAGACCTCCAGCCAGGACACCTCCACATCTGCCTCTGCCTCGACTACTTTGGGGCCTTCTCCTGCTGCCTCCCCTTCCCCCGCATCTTCGCCTGCACCTTCACACTCCTCGTCCCATCAACTGTCCATCTCGCAGGCGTTCGACCGCAGGTGGAAGTACGCCTCGAGTCCCCCCAAACCCAAGCCTTAAACTGCCACATCTCCAAACTGCTGGCCCTGGAGATGTTGCCGTTTAGGCTTGTGGAGACGCAGGCCTTCCGCGACCTGATGGCGGCTGCCGCACCTCGCTATTCCGTCCCCAGCCGCCACTACTTTTCCCGGAGTGCCGTCCCCCGCCCTGCACCAGCACGTGTCGCGTAACATCAGGCGGGCCCTGAGGTACGCAGTCAGCGCAAAGGTCCACTTGACCACCGACTCGTGGACAAGCGCTTGCGGCCAGGGATGATACATCTCTTTGACGGCACACTGGGTGAATGTTGTGGAAGCGGGGACGGGGTCGCAAAGAGAGACGGCCTACCTACCACCCCCGCCCAAGATTGCCAGCAGGGGGTTCTGATAAACCTCTTCCTCCTCCTCTGCCTTAACATCGCCCTCAGCCGCTAGCTGGAAGCGTTGCAGCACTGGCGCGGGGAGACGTCAGCAGGTGGTGCTTAAGCTCATCAGCTTGGGCGACAGGAAGCACAGCGCCCCAGAGGTGAGGGACGCCATATTGCAGCAGACGGAGATGTGGCTGTCGCCGCTGCAGCTAGGACCAGGCATGGTCATGTGCGATAACGGCCATAACCTGGTGGCGGCTCTGGAGCTTGCCGAACTCAATCACGTACCATGCCTGGCCCACGTTTTTAATCTGGTAGTCCAAAAATTTCTAAAGACTTACCCCAACCTGGCAGAGCTACTGGTGAAAGTGTGGCGCTTGTGCGCTCACTTTCGGAAGTCAACTGTAGCTGCTGCTAGCTTAAAAAAACTCCAGCAACGCCTCCATTTGCCTGAACATCGGCTGTTGTGCGACCTGCCGACTCGCTGGAATTCCACCTATTCCATGTTGGCCAGGGTGTGTGAGCAGCAGAGAGCATTGATGGAGTACCAGATTATGAATCCACGCGTGCCTCCAACTCAGCTCCCTCAGTTTGCCAACCACGAGTGGCCATGGATGGCAGACATATGCGATGTACTGCGTATCTTTGAGGAGTCCACCAAGAAGGTCAGCAGCGAGGACGCTATAGTG
>ONZH01000960.1:0-15941 GCA_900303285.1 Rhinella marina
GGCGTAGCTATAGGGGTCGCAGCGGTCGCAGTTGCGACCGGGCCCCTAAGCGGTCGCAGTTGCGACCCGAGGGCCCCCCTTGCCACTTGCAGGGCCGCACCGCCAATTAGCCAGGTGCGGCGCGGCCCTGCACACAGATAGGGGCAGAGGGAGATGAGCGCTTCCATTGTGGAAGCGCTCATCTCCATAGTCATCTGTATCGCCGTCCTCAGGACGGCGATACAGATGCCTGTATTGTACTGGGGCAGGGGAGGGAGAGGCGTCTCCCCTGCCCGTTCCTCTGATAGGCTGCAGGCACTGGGCCTGCAGCCTATCAGAGGCCGGCTCAGGCGGCGCGATGACGTCATCGCGCCGCCTGAGCCGTACATCGCGGGACACAGGCCGGAAGAGGCCTGCATCGCATCGCTGTCAGCACCATGGAGGTAAGTATAAGTGTTAATTTTTTTTATTATTTTTTTTTTTTTTATTGTAGCAGTCACCGACCGTAGCCTAATTGGGGGCACTGGGGGCATTTTTACTGGCACATGGGGGCACTGGGGGCATTTTACTGGCACATGGGGTCATTTTTACTGGCACATGGGGGCACTGGGGGCATTTTACTGGCACATGGGGGGCACTGTGGGCATTTTTACTGGCACATGGGGGCACTGTGGGCATTTTACTGGCACATGGGGGGCACTGTGGGCATTTTTACTGGCACATGGGGGCACTGTGGGCATTTTACTGGCACATGGGGGCACTGTGGGCATTTTTACTGGCACATGGGGGCACTGTGGGCATTTTTACTGGCACATGGGGGCACTGTGGGCATTTTACTGGCACATGGGGGCACTGGGGGCATTTTTACTGGTACATGGGGGCACTGGGGGCATTTTTACTGGCACATGGGGGCACTGGGGGCATTTTACTGGCACGGGCATTTTTACTGGCACATGGGGGCACTGAGGGCATTTTTACTGGCACATGGGGGCACTGGGGGCATTTTACTGGCACATGGGGGCATTTTTACTGGCACATGGGGGCACTGTGGGCATTTTACTGGCACATGGGGGCACTGTGGGCATTTTTACTGGCACATGGGGGCACTGTGGGCATTTTACTGGCACATGGGGGCACTGTGGGCATTTTTACTGGCACATGGGGGCACTGTGGGCATTTTTACTGGCACATGGGGGCACTGTGGGCATTTTACTGGCACATGGGGGCACTGGGGGCATTTTTACTGGTACATGGGGGCACTGGGGCATTTTTACTGGCACATGGGGGCACTGGGGGCATTTTACTGGCACGGGGCATTTTTACTGGCACATGGGGGCACTGAGGGCATTTTTACTGGCACATGGGGGCACTGGGGGCATTTTTACTGGCACATGGGGGCATTTTTACTGGCACATGGGGGCACTGGGGGCATTTTTACTGGCACATGGGGGCATCTGGGGGGCATTTTACTGGCACGGGGCATTTTTACTGGCACATGGGGGCACTGGGGGCATTTTTACTGGCACATGGGGGCACTGGGGGCATTTTTACTGGCACATGGGGGCATTTTTACTGGCACATGGGGGCATTTTTACTGGCACATGGGGGCACTGGGGGCATTTTTACTGGCACATGGGGGCATTTTTACTGGCACATGGGGGCATTTTTACTGGCACATGGGGGCACTGGGGGCATTTTTACTGGCACATGGGGGCATTTTTACTGGCACATGGGGGCATTTTTACTGGCACATGGGGGCACTGGGGGCATTTTACTGGCACATGGGGGCATTTTTACTGGCACAAGGGGGCACTGGGGCATTTTTACTGGCACATGGGGGCATGGGGCATTTCTTACTGGCACATGGGGGCACTGGGGGCATTTCTTACTGGCACATGATTTTGAGGGGGAATCAATGGGGGGAACTTCTGGCGCATTATTGGGGCATTTCTTACTGGCACATAATTTGGGGGGCATCTATGGGTGGGGAGCACTTCTTACTGGCACATTGGAAGCATTATTACTTCTGGGGCACAGTGGGGACATTAGTACTGTGGGGGGCACTATTACTGTGGGGGCACCCTGGCACAGTATCAGCGCAGTTATTTCTGGGGGACGGTATGTTCACACTATTACGGGACAGTATTTGCTGGGCACAGTTATTTTACCACACTGTGTGCCAATAATTATTGAAGGGCACTATCTGTGTGGTACTAGTGGCACAGTACTGGGGGTGGTAGGATGATTTGTCCAGAAGACAGGAGTGTGAGCCTGAGCCGCTGCCATCAAAGATAACAGCGCAGGAGGGGGCCACTACAAAGAGGAGGGGGCCACTCAGGGGCGTAGCTAAAGGCTCATGGGCCCTGGTGCAAGAGTTCAGCTTGGGCCCCCCCCCCCGCCTAATACAGCGCCCCATACCTCTTACATCCAGTATAATACAGAGCCCCATACCTCTTACATCCAGTATAATACAGCGCCTCATACCTCTTACATCCAGTGACGTCTCCTCGGATGTAGATCTTCTCTTTCCTCATCTTCTCCTTTCAGACCAGACGCCATTTTTCAGCCATTTCTCATCTCTGCAGTTAGACAGAAAAAAAATCTTAGTTTACTACTTTTCCATCATCCTCTGCTGCTATAGCTGAAATCGGTGCTGGCACCGATTTCAGCTGTTTAACCCCATAGATGCTGCGGTCGGTAGCCGCCCGCGGCATCTATGGGGTTGAGAGGGAGGGAGCTCCCTCTCTCTGTCATCGGGCCGCCGCTGCTGCAATGGCAGCGGCCCGATGGTTACCATGGCAACCAGACGCTTTACAAAAGCGTCCTGGCAGCCATGTACCTAAGGCTGATTAGACCCTCAGGGTCTGATCAGCCTTAGTGTAGCACTGATACAGTGCATTGCAATAGATTACTATTGCAATGCACTGTATAGCCATCAAGCCCACTGGATCTTCAAGATCCAAATGGGTCTTGATAAATTAAAAAAAAAAGTGAAAAGTAAAAAAAAAAAAAAAAGTGTAAAAAGAAAGTAAAAGAAAGTAAAAAAAAAAAGTTTAAAAAAAAAGTAAAAACAGCGCCCTTTTTCCCCAAATGAAGTAAAAAAAAAAAAAAAAAAGTACACATATTAGGTATCCACGCATCCGTATCGACCGGCTCTATAAAACCATCACATGGTCCACCCTGCCAGATGTACGCCAACATTTTTTTTTAAAAAAAAAGCTATACCAAAACAGCCATTTTTTGTCACCTTGCCACACAAAGGTCCCGCAAAAAATGAGCCCCTACCTGAGACAATCGCCCAAAAAATAAAAAAAACTACAGCTCTCTGACTATGGAGACACTAAAACATGATTTGTTTTGTTTCAAAAATGATATTATGTAAAACTTAAATAAATAAAAATAAGTATACATGTTAGGTATTGCCACGTCCGTAACAACCTGCTCTACAAAAATATTGCATGATCTCTCCCCTCAGGTGAACACCGTAAAAAAATAAAAATAAAAACTGTCTAAAAAAAGCCATTTTTTGTCACATATCATCATAAAAAATGTAATACCAAGCGATCAAAAAAGTGTATGCCCCCAAAAATAGTACCAATCTAATCGTCATCTCATCCCGCAAAAAATGAGCCCCTACCAGAGACAATCGCCCAAAAAATAAAAAAAATTACAGCTGTCTGACTATGGAGACACTAAAATGTGATTTTTTTTGTGCTTCAAAAATATTGTGTAAAACTTAAATAAATAAAAAAAGTATACATATTAGATATTGCAGCGTCCGTAACGACCTGCTCTATAAAAATATCACACGATCTAACCTGTCAGATGAATGTTTTAAATACAAAAAATAAAAACAATGCCAAAACTGCTAGTTTTTGTTACCTTGCCTCACAAAAACTGTAATATAGAGCTAACAAAAATCGTATGTACCCTAAAATAGCACTAACAAAACTGCCAACTTATCCCGTAGTTTTCAAAATGGGGTCAGTTTTTTTGGAGCTTCCTACTCTAGGGGTGCATCAAATGTGACATGGCAACTTAAACTTTGTCCAGTGAAATCTGCCCTGGCGTTCCTTTCCTTCTGCGCCCTGCCGTGTGCCTGTACAGCAGTTTACGATGACAAATGGGGCATTTCTATAAACTACAGAATCAGGGTAATAATTACTGAGTTTTGTTTGGCAGTTAACCCTTACTTTATTCTCCGAATAAAATGATTCATATGGAAAATCTGCCAAAAAAGTGACATTTGGAAATTTTGGCTACATTTTCCTTTAATTCTTGTGGAACACCTAAAGGGTTAATAACGTTTGTAAAATCAGTTTTGAATACCTTGAGGGGTGTAGTTTCTAAAATGGGGTCATTTTTGGGTGGTTTCTATGATGGAAGCCTCACAAAGTGACTTCAAACCTGAACTGGTCCTTACAAAGTGGGTCCCAAAAAAATAAAATGTAATTTTCAAAGTGATCCAAACCTGAAGTAGACACATGGGGAATGTAAAGTCATAACTATTTTTGGAGGCATTACTATGTATTTTAAAAGTAGAGAAATTGACATTTGGAAATTTGCTAATCTTTCTAAATTTTTTGTAAATTTGGTATTTTTTTATAAATAAGAATGAAATATTTTGACTCAAATTTACCACTGTCATGAAGTACAATATGTGACGAGAAAACAATCTCAGAATGGCCTGGATAAGTAAAAGCGTTCTAATGTTATCACCACATAAAGTGAGACATGTCAGATTTGCTAAAAATGGCCTGGTCCTTAAGGTGAAAAATGGCTGGGTCCTTAAGGTGTTAAAGCGCCATTCTCAGGCAGTGGTTCACTATATTCATTTTGACATAAATCTATATTATTTCTTACAGTGATTTGAATTGTGAATATGACATGAGGCTTGGCCTGCACCCTATTTATCCCTTTTATCAAAATAATGCACATGTATGGCATCTCATATGTGAATTCCAGTTTCATAACTAAGTGAATGCAGGACCTGGGCACAATTAAGTGACACAGGGTGAAATCTGTACAATAACTCCACGACCAATAACCCTGGCACTTTTGCTTGACAGAAAATGCACTCTTAAATATTGTCTCATTGATGTCAATGTGAAAACAGCCAAAAATAGAACATCTCCAAATTTTTCTTTGCCGCTGTTCTCTAGCCTTTAAAAAAACATATAAGTAACCCAATAGACTTTAATTGGTACTAAAAACGTCTGTGTGACGCTAATTTTTCACTTTTGGGTGAATGAGGCCTAACTTTAGCTTCATTTAACTCAATGGAATTCAAAAGGTAAGTTCACCCTAAGTGTTATTTGTGTAAACTCTACACACTTACATTATAAAAACCCTAGTGGTCGGGGGAGTGGCTTCTGCTACTATGTGTGGACATGTTTAGCAGAGCTCCGGTGTGAAGACCACGATACCTCATTATTCTGATTATTCCCAGCTACCAAAATTCCCTACCCAGCAGGTAGAAAGTTGGGATTCTCCCAGGGCTCAAAGATGGCCCTCAACAAACAACTTACTGCAGCAAAGAAGCTCCTAGAATTTGCTCGCTCTGAGATCTAAGATTGCACTGGAGCGTCTCCTCATGCTACCTCAGCCAGTGCTTCATGCCCCGTGACTGCCGCCTCCAGGGACTCGGACCCTGAATCAGAACCTACTTTAAAGTAAGTCCTGGAACAGCTCCTCCAAGCAGGAGAAGGAGGAGGTGAAGGTAGACCTTGGCCTACTACGCCATGATATGTAGACCTTGTGTGATAGAGTGATGGAGGTGGAAAATTGAATCTCTACCCTAGAGGACCGCACAACTCCTATTCCTGCACAACTTACTGCTTTGTCTGGCAACAAAAATATGATGACTATGAAAATCGTCTCCGCGCAATAATTTGCGTGTCATTGGGCTTCCACAGAAGACTGAAGGGAACAATCCTTGCGAGTTTATTGCCACATGGTTCAAAATCGACTTCCCAGACTCCATTTTCTCTGAAGCGTTTGCTATAGAGCGGGCGAACCAAGTACCTGCCAAGGCCAATGCTGGCTCACCTCATCGACTGAGACCACATCTTGAACCTAGCCAGGCGCAAACAAGATCTGCGCCATGAGAAAGCCACCATTATGTTATTCCCTCATTTCTCTGCTGAGCTGCAGAAGTGCAGGGCTATATTTACTGTGATGAAAAGGCAACTACGCAACCTTGGCATCCCTTCCTCTATAGCCTTTCCGGCCTGCCTACAGGTAGTAGACAGGGAAATATCCAGGTTCTTTACATCACCTATGGAAGCTACTGCATAGCTAGATTGCAGACACCACCCCGCTAGAACTCCGGATTGATCCTCGCTATGGACTCTGATCCTTGCAGCCCTCGCCTGACTACTGGGCAAATACTCAACCAAATGTCTACCCCAGGTGTCGGCAACTTTTTTTGTATGAAGTGCTGATTTCCAAAAAAAATCAAAGCTGAAGCGCTCGGTGTGCCAACCCATACGGGAAATAATAGAACACAAATATGTGACATAAACCAGGTATTTACTAGCTATGTCTCAAAATTCTCAACAACACTGCCTGACCTGCACGGCTTGAAGAGGTTTACAAATTTTCAGAAAAATAGATAGTAAAGATTGTCATTGCTCCTCGGAATCCTCGTAAAGGACCAATATATGGGGGACCCCCCCACCAAATGTACACTTACTGACAGTGGATAAGAGCAGCCCTCACTCATTTCAGGTGACTGAGGGCTGCCCTCCCCCACCACTGTCCGACATACATTGGTACCCCATATACTGGTGACCCCCACAGAGCTGCACCAATCACACTTAGATCTCACCCCCACACACAGACTAATCATATCTCGACCATCCCCACCGCACCCCTTAAAGTAGTCAGTTAGCTTGTTCCTCATCCCCCCCAGAAATCATTTTCAGGCTCATCACTCATTCCCCCAATCCCCTAAAAAAGCTGAGAACCTGATACGTTTAAGATGAATTCCAATATTTATATAATAAGAGCCCAACAGTGCCAACATTTTATGCCCTTTCAAAAGTGCACAGAAATAAGGTTCCTATACCAGGAACACCAATAGTATCTGGGAATTAAAGTCTAACACAAGGGATAAGTAACTATGTTGATCAAGTTCTGAGAAATTCTGTCACTTCTTTACCTTCGTACATAAAAGATGCTGAGGACCTGCTTTTAAAAATGAATTACATGTTTCTATCACAAAATACGATATTGGCCAGCTTAGACGTAGAATCCCTGTACAGCAACATACAACATACACTGGGTTTGAAAACGGTTAAATCCTTCTTGGATACTAAAAGTAATGGGGACGGTTTGTGCACCAACATATGCAAATTTATTTCTTGGGTGGTGGGAGAATCAGGTGGTGTTCACAGAAGAGATGTCTCTATATACCTGTCACATAATATTTTGGGGCTGGTATATAGATGACATTCTCGTCTTGTTGGAAGGCACTCAAACTCAATTTTTGGAATTTGTTAACGTTTTGAATAACAACAAAATTGGTATGAAATATACATATGAGATTCAAGAAAAAGAAATATGTTTTTTGGACTTAAAAAAAATGAAATTGAAAAATGGAGCCCTTAGTACCGATATACACAGAAAACCAACATCAACTAATGGTTATTTACATTGGGAAAGTTGGCACCCTTCCCCTTTGAAAAGAGGTATTTCAACAGTGCAATATCTTAGGCAGCGCTCCAGACTAAAAAAAATACCTAGGAGGCATTGGCTCCTGAACTGAAAAATTTAGAAGCCAAATTAAATTTTTAGTCGCCAAATTTAAATACATATAATTGTAATTAAAAAAAGACTTGGAGGAGAAGATGGAAAGTCTGGCCCATAATAGAACAGTCCTATCCTATTTTTTTGGGGGTACAAGGTGACTAAAAATGGCGAATTGGGTGGCTTTTATTTTTATTTTTTCCTGTTACGTGTTCACCGCATAGAAGATATTTTTTTATATTTTAATAGTCTGGACTTTTCGGAGGTGGCGACGTAAAATGTTTATTTATTGTTAATATATTTTATATGTAAAATTGTAAAAGGGGGTGATTTAAACTTAAAGGGGTTGTCCAAGTTATATTTTAGATGACCTATCCTGATTGGCATGGGTCCGACACCTGTTACTCCCGCCGATCAGCTGTTTGAAGAGGAGGCGCGCACCTTAGGTATGAAGAAGGGGGCTTGAGTACCCCCGAAACGCGTTGTTTCTGTTTTGTTACGTTTAGATTAAAAAAAGAAGATCAATAACAGAAGATCACTTTATTTAACTACTTCGACTCCACTGGCATTGGATTAATTGCGCCTGGAAATAGGACTCACTCTCCCCATACGGAAAATATTAGGCAAGAAAAGGCTATTACTCAAATAGGTATTTAAAAGCAGCAACAGTGGTCCCTGGCGTCAATCGATGCCGCTAAGGCTTTTGACTCAGTTGAATAGCCTTATCGTCTCACTACCCTTAGATCTTTTGGATTTGGCCCCTCTTTTATTAAATGGGTATCCATACTATACAAGAATCCAAGATCCAAGGTGTTTGTTAACGGGATCTGCTCTTCCTTCTTTGAGCCCGGAAGGGGTATGCAGTAGAGCTGTCCACTACCTCCCCTGTTGTTCACACTGGCTGTCCGTCTCCGTCAGCATCAACTGTACTGTGGTATACGAGCTGGGGACAGGGAGGACAGAGTGGGGCTGTATGCAGACGACCTTATTTTATTTATGTCCAGAGTGGAGGACACTCTCTCCTGCGCTGTGACTATTATAAATGACTTTAGTCGGTACTCAGGACTACAGATTAATTGGTCTAAATTCTCCTTATTGCCTCTATATGATGCTGATTGGTCTACCATCAGTACTGTTGAAACAACTTAATCTATTCCTTTAAATGCTCCTACCCATACACAGAGTGGCTATACAGGTATGGGAGGCTAGTAAGCTCATACATGGCTTCCAGGGACATATGGCTAAAGCCCCTCTATGGGATAATCCTGACTTTCCCCCTTTACTGTCTCTAAAGGACTCTGGGTTTTGGAGAACTCATGGGGTGCTTTCCCTGAGTGATGTGTTTAAGTATAATGTTTTTTGGACTTTTGAAGCCCTGCAAGACACTTTCTCATTGCCTCGCACGGCTTTCTATAGGTATCTGCAACTACGACACGCCATTCATATCTGCTTTATATACCCACTTGTTAGGAACTAAACTGCAGACTGTACAAATACCCGCTGATGAGATGTGGAGGACCATGATCCCTGATCTTACAGAGGAGGACATCTCAGACATGCTTGAATCCCTTCTTTATGTATCCCCTGCTGTCAACAACAAGTTCATTCAAGCATGCATTCTCCACCAAAGCTATTTGTCAACCTATTTGTGACTGTATAAAATGAGAAGGTTAGCGCATGCAAGGTGTCACAGATGCTCTAGAGAGGATGCAGACTTCTGGCACCTTATCTGGGCCCATATATACACAAGTACTTGGGAAGAGGTTGTTAAGTTTCTCTCAGATCTTCTGAACCTTCCAATTCCCACTCTTCCTATCATATGTTTATTTGGTGCTTTAGATGCAGCTGCATATCCTCATTATGTCCGGATATTTTTGCGCAACTCCCTATTTCTGGCACACAAAGCCATCACTCTCAGATGGATGGGTGACAGAAGCCCTTCTTTATCTCAATGGAAACACCTTGTGAACACATCATCCCTTATGAAAACATAGTATATAAACACAGAGGCTGTTCTACCAAATTCCAGTGTTTATGGGGATCATGGTGCTCTTCTCCACATATTTTATACTCTGCCCAATCATTGAATACTGCCTTAGACTCTATTGCTTAAACACTGTTTCTGTAGCATTATGCACAATTCTGTCAGTGTATACCTGTATTTTTGACTTGGGTTTTTAGACTCACTTTTTCTGGATATTACTTTGTTTATTGCATCTGTTCAATAAAACAAGTTAAAAAAAAAACACCTACCGGTCAGAAAGGTTATCATGGCAACCATCAGAGAGTGGTGACATCACAATGTTCTTTTATGACATCATATGGTTCTAGAATGCTGTCCAGGAAAAATTACTGTTCACTGTTCAACTGGCAACTGCTGTGAACTGATTACAAATATTGCTAATATGGGGTCTTCAAAAAAAAGCAAAGAAGACCCTAAATCAAATGGAAAGAGGAAGAGAAGTAGAGATGGGTCAAAGTCATCAGGACCCAAAAATAAAAGACCATGTCCTAAAGAGGAACATGGCGAGAGAAAAAAGAGTAATGGAGATGGGTCTAAATCATCAAGGCCCAAAAACAAAAGACCATGTCCCAAAGAGGAACATGGAGACAGAAAAAGAAGTGAAGATGGGTCAAAACCATCAGGGCCCAAAAAGAAAAAGCCATGTCCCGAGGAGATACATGGCAAAAATGCAAAGAAAGAATCGAAAAAAAGGAAGAGGGAAGATAGCTCATGTGGTTCCTTGAAAAGACCTAAAACTAGCAGATCAGAGGCCAAAGAAGAGGAGCCAAGGCCAGGTAGAGAGAGGCAATGTGATTTCTTAAAATGGCTTGTTGTATATGACAAATACATTTACCATCCAGTTGTAATTAGAGTTGAAAGAGATGGGAGAACCAGTGGGCAATAGAATTTCCTCATCGCTATGAATTTCTTTTAACCCCCTAAAAGGGGATGTCTCATTTCAGCAAATGGCATTTATCATATAGACACAGTTAATACAAGGCACTTACTAATGTATTGTGATTGTCCATATTGCCTGCCTTGCTGTCGGAATATGCGGGGTGCATCAGGGTGTATAGGGATAGGTTCAAGTGCGGAGTGCATCCACTATCAGGGTAGGACTCTGTGTGCAGGGGTATTCGTAGGGTTAGCATTAGAGAAAGTGGTCATCACCTCCCTTGCTCAATAATATTGTTTTACCTGCTCCATGACACCATAATCTATGTTAATTTACACCAAATTATTTTGGGCCCTATCTGGAGTTACAAAGATGCCATTTTATCTGATAATTATTAAAAGTTATGTTTTATCTGCGCTTTCAGTCATAGAAGTATTCTTTGGTAGCGTCAATTTCACTCATTTGCTTAAGTCACTACTGTCAGTAAAGTAATAGTACGTCATTGAGTGAGAAGGGGATAATCTTATAGCAATGGTCTCGAAAACCAGGAGTGATTTTTTTTTTATTTTGGAGATGCTTGGAATTGATGATGACTAGCAGCCAAATATTAATAAAAGACCCTTTAAAGAAAACATTTACAGGGTCTTTTCAAAACTCCCTTGAAATCGCTGCCTCTTTTCAACAATTGTGCCCTCTTTTCACAATGTAACAGTGATAATACTGCCTAATAAGTAAATAATATCTTATTGTATCCCATCAGGACCAAGCAATGTCCCTCAAAGCTGCCCTACAGACGAAAACCGAATTTCCATCAGTAGGTTTACGTTTGGGCGAATGATTGGCCAAGGTGCCTATGGAAAAGTAAGTGACTACACTATATATACATGTATAATACAGTACACACGTGTATATTGCTAAATTCTCTGTTCTTGACAACATCACCCTTCTGTCTTCTGTCCTACATAGGTCTTTCTAGCATCAGACAACATCACCAAGAAGATGCTAGCAATAAAAATTGTGACCAAAGGACTTTCAGCTAAAGCAGAAAAACAGCTCCAGCTGGAAAAAAAAATCCTTCAGCTGACATGTGAAAGTCCTTTCTTGGTGAACAGCTGCATGACTTTCCAAACCAAGGTAGAGCCATGAATGATGTCATTTATTGTAAGTTATCTGAAAAATATGTAGAATTAATATAATTGTATCTTCTGTCTTCAATTTATCATAGAAGCACTGGTGTTTTGCTATGGAGTATGCTTCTGGAGGAGACCTGAGAAGCCACCTCAGAAAAAAAGAACGTCTCCCAATCACCAGTGCCAGGTAAGTTCAATGGTTTTATGGTTAAAGTTCTTAATTGATTTGAGTTCTCAATAACTTTAATATAACCCCCCTATCCGTAACAAGTCTGTAGCTAGCATAGAGGCTGTCCATTATTGGAGGGACAGCGATAGTTTGTAACATACAGTACCTGATGCCAACAATGCAGCCAATAATCAGGATGGTGGGGAATCTGTTATGGAAAAGACATGGAGGGGAGAACAATTACAAGGTCCTTCTATGCAGGGTGGCAGAACCAAACATCAAAACCAGTGATCCAGTATGATCTTTGCTATGGGGCCCCCAATCTTCTCTATACAACAATTCCCATCAAAAATATGCACTCTACAATTAATCAATCTTACTAAGGCTCTGCTTCAACATCCAATCATATAATCTAAAAGATCAAACATCTAACATCTTCTCTTATATCCTCTCCAACAGACTCTATGCAGCTGAGATAACATCAGGCCTCCAGTTCCTGCACACAATGGGTTTCATCCATCGGTATATCAATTTCTTTACTTTAATAGCCATTTTCTGCTTGATTTGTGATAGTGTCACATCACTGTGCTTCTTCTGTCTCACAAGGACACTGGGTACAGAAGAATAGTTGAGAAAAATCTTAACTTTTTATTTTACAGAGATATAAAACCATCAAACATTTTGATTGATGCCTCGGGTCATCTTAAAATAGCTGACTTTGGATTGGCCATCAATAATATGGATGGATTAACCAAAAATGCAGGAACACCGGGCTACATGGCTCCAGAGGTGAGTGTCTGGATAGTGAAGCAATAAACTAGAGTGAGACTGATAGATATATAGTCTCATACATAGGGAATACTAGGTGCTGCCTCATGTATCAAAACAGACAAAATGCCCTACTTGTCCATAACATGTAATGAAGTCTTGGCTTCTTCTTAACAGATCATTGCAGGGAAGAAGTACAATGCAGCTGTTGACTGGTACTCCTTTGGCATTGTCCTTTACCAGCTAACAACAGGAGCAAAAACCTGCAACTGCAAAGTGTCAGAATTACCTGAACATCATCTTGACACTGAGACGGAAAACATCATTGAGGAGGTGAGGAAGAGGAGATGCTTACTTCTGAGCACAGGGATGTTATACACAATGACAGTGTGGTTTTCAGTAAGAGAGGGCGTTATAAACTTAAGTCTTCATGTTGATGCCCCATAACAGTGGTAGCCAAAGGAGATCATGATCCGCTCAATGTGAGACCTCAAAGCAGACACCAATAAATCTCAAGAAGAGAGAAGCAGCACTCTCATGTATGAATTAGAGCTGGAAGGCTGCTGTCTCTACTATGGGGGCATAGTTCTTTAAAACTTAATATGGAACTGATACAAGACTTAGGAGGGAATAACAGTCAGCCACCACTGTCAAATTGGGCATCACCTATAGCCCCTCCATTATATTTTATATCCAGACAATAATCATGGACTGTTCTGATTTACAGCTACTGTGCGAAGACCCAAGCAGACGACTGGGCATAAATGGCTGCATAAGGCAACATCCCTTCTTCCGGCAAATAGATTGGGGGGATCTGGAAGATCTGAAAATACCACCACCATTCATACCAGGCAACGTAAGTGCACAGAAGTTTGTAACCAGAAATTATTTACAAGATGTACAATTACTAACGTGGAAAAGTATTGTATCTCATATATGATATTATCTATCTACAGCCATCAGAGAAAAAGCCTGGACTCCATGCCCCTCAGGAGTAACTATGCTGGCAGCCGGTAGAAGTCCAAGTTCCACCCAACAGGAACTCCATTTATGACCTCAGTACTCTCAAAAGTAATATGATGTCAACACCAATTATCCCTAAGACTTGTCTGCTACAAACCCATACAGCACAGCTCCTTACTTCAGTGATATACTCCCTGCAACTATTCTTCTGGAGTCTAAAGTGACCTTCAAAAGTGTCCCTATCTCGCTACTTTATAAAGAACTCCTTCACAGGACTCAAGCAGCCTGTTATGCGAGATTTAGTGGACCTATTCCGGATTTGACTTCAAGCCTTTGAGAAGTCCCCCCTAATGGATGTTCTCATGGCTAAACTCGGATGTGACTTATCTCAATGGGTTAATAACTTTCTGGAACAAAAATGGACTTTGAACATCAGACAATCTTCAGGTTCTTTTATGGACAGAAAAGCGGCACACATTTAAGACCGGACATAGGTAATTGATCCAGGGATTCATTCCGATTGCCATATTTGGAGTCAGGAAGGAATTTTTTTTCCCCCAAAATGAGGACAATTGGCACTTACCTCAGAGGGGTTTTGTTTCGCCTTCCTCTGGATCACAAAAGGCTTGAATTCAAAAAAAACTATATTCAGCCACATTACTTGTGTACCTAAGTGTGCAGAAGAGCTGTGAACCGAAGACAAAAGATGGAAAGTTAACCCGATGACTACTACTCACCGGATTATGACAATTTACCTGGACTGACCTTCACCGGATTTGACCTCACCATACCGATTGTGACTCTTCATCCTGCTGCTCATGACCATCCTGCCGTCTCCTGCTGTCAACACTAATACCATCATATGCCCCCGTATAACATCTAAAACTGACCAGAATAAATAATTTACCATCAAACTGTTCTCTTGAGAATTTTTGCCATAATTTGAAATAAATAAAAATGCCCTCTCCTAACTCAGTGTCAGGAAAATTATTCTTGCCAGCAGACTGTCTATAAGTATTCTGATTCTTTGTCAGGGGTTTTAGCTGATTTCATCCTGATTAAAAATTGTATTTTAATTTTATCAAAAGCTTCCGGACATTCACCAGTCAATGGCAACTCACCCCCAGTCTATAGGTAGTAATTAACTACACATTGTATTGGGTCAAATTCTATTGTGGAAGCGCTCATCTTCCTACGTAAATTCATCTATATTGCCTTCCTCAGGACAGCAATACAGGTGAACGCTGCAGAAGGGCAAGGGAGAGTTGTCTTCCTTCCCTGCTCCTCTGATAGGCTGTAGGCACTAGGCCTGCATCCTATCAGAGGCTAGTGAAGATTGTGCGACGACGTCCGCCTGAGCTGGGTTTTGTACTGCACGTAACCAGCGTGGAGGTAAGTGTAAGTGCTTTTTTTTCTTTTATGTAGCTCACTATGGGGGCATCAAACAGGGGCATTTATGGCATATGACGGGGGACACTATGGGGACATTACTGGCACATGATGGGGGACACTATGGGGGCATTACTGGCACATCATGGGGGACAGTATGGGGGCATTACTGGCACATCATGGGAGACACTATGGGGGCATCTACTGAGGGCACTACTGATACATAATGGGGGACAATGGGTGCATTTATACTGGCACATCCAGGGGTATTTACACTGGCATGTATTACTGGCACATCATTATACTGCCTGGATATAGTGTTCTACTCAAACCAAGGGAAAGCTCCATCCCAGAAAATTGCAAACCAAAGCAACAAGCTCCCAGGAACCTGGACCTGAACCTGAGGAGACAGGAAGAGAGGTTAGAATCTCAAGAGGCAAACAAGCCTATGGGGACCCAGGAGGGGAAAAAACCAAACCGGCCTAAGAAGCAGCTATCATACATAGCATGTGTTGGTAGAGATGCCATGGGTAGCTACCCCAGAGGGAACTGGTAAGCTAGTTGGTCTCACTGGAGCAGGAACTCCAAGCAGGATTACCCATTCAGAGGCTGAAGTACGGTCCATAGGACTGGACCACATGAGGAGAATCATAGCCAGATTATCAATGAAAAATGGAGTGTAGCAACCACAGGGAAAAAATAATCAGTTGTGGCTAACCAACCCTCCAAATTGTAGTGACTACCAAACTGTATAACACTGCCCCAGAAGGATTGCACCCTGGATTATGTAAAAGAATTGTCAGGCATCCATATGTCAGAAAAGGGTTCAGGGGTTGCCAGCGGAAGCCGGGAGAGGCATACACTGACAAGTAGAAACAAGATAGCGGCAGAGCA
>ONZH01000961.1:0-29703 GCA_900303285.1 Rhinella marina
GGCGTGGCCTGCACGCTGATGGCGTCGGCTGCATAGTTCGTGAGCTCCGGCCACTTCACCATTAAAGCAGCTAACAGCGGCAATTCCAGCGCTAGCATTTGATGCAGAACCTTACCCATCTTGAAGGTTCAAATATGGGGTGAGTCAAGAAGAGACAAGCTCCGGCAAAACTGATGGAATTTTTTCATAAGACCGCGGCACAAGGCGGGAGCACGCAGCAGACGCCAGCTCCATTTTGCTCTGCCTCGCCTGCATCCTCACCAGGAGATACAGCACTGAGCCCGCAGCATGCACTTGGAGACCCACGAATCCTCACAGAAGATCTCTTGAGATCTATGCTAGACTCGCTCAGGTCTTCATTAAAGGAGGATCTCCATTCTATTCTTAAAGAAGTTCAACAAGAAGTATCCCACTTGGGGGAACGTACATCTCATTTGGAAGGCAAGATGGCGGAACTTACAGCCTCTCATAACTCGCATATAGATGCCAACGAAGCGTTGGAAGATGAGGTCAGTAAATTAACAGCTAAATTGCATGACATGGAAGACAGAAATAGGCGCAATAATGTTCGCCTGCGGGGTGTTCCAGAAACGGTTACCTCTGAAGAATTGTGCCCATTGCTTCAAAACCTCTTGAAAGAGGCTATTCCTGATGTGTCTGAGCTAGATATGACTATAGACAGAATTCATAGGATCCCAAAACCATCAGGAATTGATCCTAACACCCCGAGAGATGTCCTTGCAAGGATCCACTTCTTTCATGTTAAAGAGACCTTCCTAAAAGCGCTTAGGCACAATCCGGTGCCTTCAGACCTTTTTAAAGATATAACAGTTTTTCCATATCTGTCGACAGCTACTTTAGCAAAAACAAGGGAGTACGCGGCCATAACGAAATGCCTGAGGGAAAAGCAGATTTGTTACCGGTGGGGTTTTCCTGTGAAGTTACTCGTCTCTCATAATGGCGCCCTCCACGTGTGCAACTCACTGTCTACAGCAGCGCAGAAGCTGATGTCTTTGGGCCTACTAATAGAGTGAGACCTTCGCCCTGGTGATCTACGTCGTCGACAAGACAAGATTCCGATGGAATGGACCTCGACCTAAGCTGGACTTTGTTGGTAAAATGGTGTTGTGAGATACCGCCATGATTATATTGTTGACACTCTTTTGTTACTTGAGTGTAAGCCCTACTTATATCTTCGTTCATACGAAGAGGTTTGAACGTTTCCATTCTACCGCCATTGAATATCTAGGATGGCTTATAGTTTTATGTAGTTCTGTGTTCTGTTCTTTTCTTTTCATTTTTTATTGCTTACAGGCATATGGAAATTTATTTAGTGTCCCTGATGCTTTTCAGCTGACAGGTTCTCTGATATGGTCTCAGCAGAGCGTATTCTGGTATAGTCATGGGGTTTAAGGTATTGTCAATAAATGTGAAGGGATTGAATAGTCCATTTAAAAGAAAACAACTGTGGTTAGAGGCGTTAACTTCTCAATGTAATATTCTTATGGCTCAAGAAACACATCTTCTACCAGAGGACTCTCATAGGTGTTCACATAAAGACTTTCCTCACATTTTTCACTCAGCAGCTTTTCGGTCTAAAAAGGCTGGTGTTTTGATAGCTATTAAGAAAGATATAGCCTTCACCTTATCCTCTGTAGTTACCGATGACAGGGGCAGTTATATTATACTTATTGGGCTCCTGGATAACGCTCCAGTTACTGTAGCGTCTATATATGCACCAAATCAGCGCTAGATATCTTTTTTGAGGCGATTTTTTAGGAAGCTGCAGTCTATTTCTGTAGGTTCAGTGATTATTGGAGGAGATTTTAATGTCCCCATTAATGCAGAAATGGATTGCAGTGGACGTTCTGCTGTACGTGGGCGTGACTTAGGTTCTCTCCTCTCTGAACACCAATATCATGATATCTGGAGATACCTGCATGGTGCAGAAAGAGACTACACATTTTTGTCCCAACCACATCTAACCCAATCTAGGATTGACTACTTTTTGGTTTCCAAGAGTTAATTCCTAAGGTTACTAGTTCTGAGATAGGCATTACAACATAGTCGGACTATGCACCGGTCACTTTAGTGGTTGACACTGATGTTCCCAACCCCCTCCCTCCTCAGTGGAGGCTTAATGCGTACCTTCTGAAACATGAGGACAGGGTAAACACTTTTATGAAGGATATCAGGGAATTTTTTGACTTCAATGATTCCTCAGAGATTTCTATCTCTACCTTATGGAATACTCAAAAGGCCTACATGAGGGGAGTGCTACTTAAAGCTGCTGCCAGATTGAAGAAACAGAGGTGTCAAATACTGAGAGATTCTATAGCTAAACTGTCTGCCTTAGAACTGTAGAATAAAAAGCACCCGTCCCCAGATTTGCATAAACAAATATTTGAAACTAGAACCCGACTACGGTCTATATTGCTATATGATTATGAGCGTTCCTTACGCCGTATGAAAGCAACTCATTACCATATGGGCGATAGAGCTGGAGCCATATTGGCCAGAAGGGTTAGGCGCAGAGTTGCAATGCAGAAAATAGCATTTCTCCGCACATCTACCTCTCAGATGGTTACCCATCCTCAGCAAATAGCTGATTCATTTGCGGAGTATTATGAATCTCTTTCTAACCTGAAGAAGTATACTAGTACTCCACAACCCACCTCAGCTGTAATCCAAAGTTTTCTAGACCTTACCAAAACTATCTAAAACTGACCTAGCGGAGTTGAATGCCCCCATATCTGTAGCTGAAATAAAGTCTGCCATAAAATCGGCTAAATCAAACTCTGCGCCTGGCCCTGACGGTTACATTAGTGAATACTATAAGGTGTTTCATGAGCCTCTTGTTCCATATTTGCACCGCCTATTTAATAACTTTTTACTCTCTGGCCACATACCTCCTGAGATGTTGAAAGCTACAATAGTGACCCTACCCAAACCAGGGAAGCCAGCTGATACTCCAGCGAATTTTCGTCCAATATCACTACTAAATACTGACATTAAATTGTACTCCAAAATACTTGCTATCAGATTAAATAAAGTTCTCCCAGGTCTAATTGATATTGATCAAGTAGGGTTTGTGGTCGGGAGGCAGTGCAGAGACGGAACAAGACGTATCATAGACCTTCTGCAAGTAGCTGAACTCTCCAGGTCCCCCACCCTTTTTTATCATTAGATGCTAAAAAAGCATTTGATAGGGTTAATTGGGGGTACCTGGAGAGTGTATTATATAAATTTGGTTTCTCCGGAACTATAGTAAAGGGTATTATGGGGTTATATTCTTGCCCGTCTGCCTCAGTTTTAGCTTCTGGCTTTCTCTCTAGGGCATTCTATATTACAAATGGGACTCGCCAGGGCTGCCCATTATCTCCCTTGATTTTTGCGCTGATCATGGAGCCTTTAGCAGAGTTGATACGGACCAATTCTGATATTAAAGGGGTTCAAACTGGCCCACAAACCCATACCATCACACTTTATGCTGATGATGTTATTTTATCCATCACTAAACCGAAGGAATCTCTTCTAGCCATATGGAATGCCCTGCAGAGATTTTCAGAGGTATCTTACTATAAATTAAATGTAACTAAGTCTAATGTGCTGCCATTGTTCATTCCTGATTCTATGAAACAGTGTATATTACAATCTTATCAGTTTCATTGGGCCACGGATCACATTGTCTATTTAGGAATCCTCCTGACACCCTCAGTTGGGGAACTCGTGCATGTGAACTTCAGAGACTTAATAGCAGAGTTGAAAAAAAGAGTATGATGCCCTATCTAAAAATACTCTATCTTGGATTGCTAGAATAAACATAACCAAAATGCTGATTCTGCCTAGGATCCTTTATAGGCTTAGATGTATTCCGCTGAAAATCCCAATGACCACGTTATCACGTCTGCAGTCAGATATGCTATCATTCATATGGGGACGTAAAAAACTGAGAATATCCAAATCTGCCCTATACCCACCATTGAAGAAGGGGGGAATGGGGATCCCAGAGATTAAGAAATACTACTGGGCCTCACTTGTTTCATTTGTCAAAGAATGGTGGAGTCCTACATGCCCTCAAAGGTGGCTTCAGCTGTAACAAGCTCTCATTAAGGGTGCGTCTTTGCAAGGCTTCTTAGCAGCCCAAGCCCTAAAGCGATTTCAATATAACTTGCCTATTGAAACAATGGCAACAACGGCCTTAGCCTGGAAACATGTTTTAAATATGCCTTCTTCCATTTTCCGTATGGACAGAGGGCTATTTCCTTTAAAAGCCCCGGAATTCCACATTCCCAACCTTTCTTTGGGTGCTTGGATTTCGAAGGGAATAATTACCTTAGGGCAAATATTGGACGATACTAGTCTGCTGCAATTTGAGACCCTCCACATCAAATATAATTTGCCCAATACCCTTTTTTATCAATATCTTCAAATACGTCATTTTTTACATTTGTGCACCTTTGATAAGCCTGCTAGCCCTGCTACTGGACTTATCTTGGCATTTTCTCTCCAGCATGCTGAGAAATTGCTTTCTATTGTCTACAATTCATTAGCTGCACCTACATATACCACCAAATCTAAGTTTATGTTACATTGGGAGAAGGAATTGAACACCCTTAGAAAGCTGGCATGAAGCCCTTTATTGGGCCGTAGTCCCTTCTAAGTGTGTTAACCACGCTGAACAAAATAGGAAGATTCAACTCCGTTGGTATCTTACCCCGGATAGAATTGCCCATATTTCTGAGCACTATCCTTCCACTTGTTGGAGAGGTTGTGTACATAAGGGCACTCCTGCACATATGTGGTGGTTTTGCCCCAATGTTGTACCCATATGGCAGGAGACCCGAGAGCAAATTTCAGATGTGACTGGTCTGTCGCTGACTTTGACCCCTGGAATGGCAATTTTAAGCATGGGAATATCTGATGTACTTGCTGATATTCGGTGGATTATTGCACATATCACTGCCACCCATAAGGTAATCGCTAGGCATTGGAAGCAAAATGTTATACCCAAAATTGCTGAGGTTAAGAAGGAAGTGGATCAGCATATGCATTACAAAATAGTATTCTCACCCTCCCTACAATTCAGGATACGAACTATGAATCAATGGATGCCCTGGCTCTCAGGCTTCCCCCTTACCTGAGCCAATTCTTTGATGGTGTTATTTTTGATCTCTGGATGCGCCTTGCCTATTCCTGTTCTTGATTTTGTATGTCATAAGGCCATGGACTCTGTCTTGTGTTCTTTCATGTCTTCAAGATTGAACTTTGACCTATATGCCTGTATAAGTTTGTTTTTTATCTGTGTTTGCTGCTAGGAATGTCTGGTTTTGTCATTCTTTCACACAAACCCAATAAAAAACTATTGTTCATAGAAATGATAGAAAAAACGTATTCCCTAGACTGCACTACAGATCCCAGCAAGCCAAGGTACAGCAGCAGCACCAGCAGCAGCAAAAATGAGTACTGAGAGGACTTTGGGCAATTTCTTTTGGGTCTGTGTGGACCATGTGCTGTCCCTTCTACCACCAGTCGCTGTGCACAGCGTGCAGCCAAGATGGCGGTAGCTGCACTACAAGTCCCAGCCAGCAGCCGAGAGGAGGCCAAAAAAAAAGGTCGTTGTAGCCCTTAGAAGGACCGTTGGGTTCTTTGTGGGTGATTCCTGCCTAACCAAAATCTAAATTGAGGCCCTAACAGTGTGCAGCCAAGATGGCGGTAGCTGCACTACAAGTCCCAGCCAGCAGCGGAGAGGAGACCAAAAAAAAAAGGTGCTTGTAGCCCTTAGAAGGGCTGCTGAGTTCTTTGTGGGTGATTCCTGCCTAACCAACATCTAAATTGAGGCCCTAACACTCTCCCTGACAGACAGCAGCTCTATCCCTAATCTCATGCAGCAGCCAGGAGGAGACCAAAAAAAAGGTGCTTGTAGCCCTTAGAAGGGCTGTTGGGTTCTTTGTGGGTGATTCCTGCCTAACCAACATCTAAATTGAGGCTCTAACACTCTCCCTGACAGACAGCAGCTCTATCCCTAATCTCATGCAGCAGCCAGGAGGAGACAAAAAAAGGTGCTTGTAGCCCTTAGAAGGGCTGTTGGGTCCTTTGTGGGTGATTCCTGCCTAACCAAAATCTAAATTGAGGCCCTAACACTCTCCCTGACAGACAGCAGCTCTATCCCTAATCTCATGCAGGCGGCGTCTGACGTTCACCGCCATTCCGTGTCAGGGTAAAATTTTAAGTGCTTCACCTGCTACCTCAGTCTCACTTGGTCACTCTGGGTTCACTGCCATGCTGTGTCAGGGTAAATTTTTGGGTGGTTCACCTGCTACCTCAATCTAACTTGGTCACCAAGCTGTCACCACGCTGTGTCAGGCTTATGCCTGCGTCGTGGGGCGGGGGATAGGACAGCAGTGCCAGCATGGGCAGTGGTGTCACCCGCAGGCGGTGATGGACCTTCGTTGCACCTAGTTGGGTGCTTTACTAACATGTGATGGGCATGTGCCTTGCCCATCTTGGTCTGGGTCAGCACAATTGTCTTGAGGGTCACCACCAGGCTGTTGCTCAGAATTTGGCATAATGGTACGGTTAGGCAGCCTCAGAGGCATCCATGCATGCTGCCCCTGCTGTTTCCTGTCCATTTCCGTGGTGTTTCCATCATTTTCTGGGGTTTCCAAGTTTTCATGCAACCTTCCCTATGCAGAGCTCTGGTCCCCTGCAAAAAATGCTCGAGTCTCCCATTGACTTCAATGGGGTTCGGTATTCGAAACGAGCACCCGAGCATCAGGAAAAATTCGACTCGAATAACGAGCACCCGAGCATTTTAGTGCTCGTTTATCTCTAATGACTAAGTGAGAAGAAACTCCCGAGATCTATGACAGAGGCTATTATTGTATTGATAGGTAAAAAGGGCAAGGATCTGTCAGAGGTCGGCACATACAGACCTATATCTCTGCTCAACACAGATATCAAAATTATTGCTAAGGGGTTATCGATTAGACTCAGTAAGGTAATAGAGTATATTATACATCCAGATCAGAGCGGCTTTATGTCAGGTTGAAGTACTCAATATAACATACGGCGAAGTACTTAATATAACTTTTTTCAAGTACGCAGGTTGGGGGGGGGGGGCTCCGCTCTATCCTGTCTTTGGATGCTACTAAGGCCTTTGACAGGGTAAAGTGGGGTTTCCTTGGGCTACCTTGAAGGATTTTGGATTTGGTGATTATTTTATTAGTTTGATACGCTTATTGTATATCAATCCTGTGGCCCGAATTAATGTAAATGGGGTACTTACCCCCTCGGTTGTACCATTTAGAAGTGTACGTCAGGGATGTCCTCTTTCCCCATTGCTGTTTAATCTTTTTTTGGAATCCCTAGCTTTAAAAATTAGACAGGATTCTTCTATAATTGGATTTGGTGAAGATGGAAGTGTAGGGAAGGTGTCGCTATATGTTGACGACATTCTGTTTTGCCTGGGTGACACTCCTAATACACTCCCTAAGATTATTTATAAAGTTAAGGAGTTTGGTACCATGTCAGGATTAGACATCAATTGAAATAAGACACCTTGCTCCCCTTAGAACATATGACTCTAGTTAACACAGGAGGAGTGACGGTTCTGAGTTTGTCAGATTCCTTTGAGTACTTGGGGATTTCGGTCTCCTCCTCATTAGATAGTTTTGTTTCTCTTAATATTACCACTTTGATTAAAAAAATTAAATCTAAGATAGCGATCTGGTCAAAATTACCGTTATCAATGGCTGACAGGATTTCACTTATTAAGGCTACTTTCACACTTGCGTTGTTGTTTTCCGGTATTGAGATCAGGCAGAGGATCTCAATACTGGAAAAAAACTGATCAGTTTTGTCCCCATGCATTCTGAATGGAAAGAGATCCGTTCAGGATGCATCAGGATGTCTTCAGTTCAGGCAGCTTTCAGTTTTGTGACCGGACACAAAACCGCAGCAAGCTGTAATTTTGTGTCCGGTCATAAAAACTGAAAGAAACTGATCAGGTACTGAAACCAATGCAAGTCAATGGTGATGGATCAGTTTTTTTAGGAGACTAAAAAAACGGATCTGTCACCCATTGACTTTCAATGTATTTAGTGCCTGATCAGTTTTCTTCAGTTTTGATTTCACACAACTGCATCCCAACTGAACTGATGCATCCTGATGTGCAAAATCAAAACGGATCAGTTTAATTCAGGTATAGAGATCCTCTGCCGGATCTCAGTACCTGAATTAACAACGCAAGTGTGAAAGTAGCCTAAGATGATCGTTCTCTGCAAGTTTATTTACATGTTTATGGCTGCTCCAGTTTGGATTGATAATTGTACGTTCTCTCTTATTGATAGGATGCTAAATGAGTTAATCTGGAGGAGAAAACATGTTACAATGAAAATTAAATACCTCTACTATCCAGGAGGTTTGGGACTGCCTTTTTTTAAAGGTTATTACTTGTCTGCTCAATTGTTAATAATCCGAGAATGGCAGTCTGACCCTGTGTTAAGAGAGTTAGTTAATAAGTCAGGATATCTGGGTATATTTGAACTGCTTGAGTCCGGACGGTTAAACAGGTGGGGGACCCCTGCCTGCCATGCCATGACCAATCTTCTTGTTAAGGTCTGGGATCATTTAAGGAAGTTATTATGGCTTTTCACTTCACTGGAGTTCACGCCAATACGGGGTAATGCACATTTGACTGAATTTTTGAATTTATTTCAAGACAAGTTTTGGGAAAGATCAAGTATAAATGATATCTCTCAGATATTTAGGGATGGGAATCTTTTTACATACAATGAGATTCTACAAGTAGAGGGTGTTACAAAAATTAATTGGTTTAGGTATAGGCAGTTACTTTCTGCTTATGTTTCAACTGGGAGGTCAATGTTATTCATTGTACTATATAATGGATTGATTAATCTTATAACAAAGGTAGGTGATAGAAGGAAACGTCGTTTGTCTAATATATATAGAGGATTGCTCATGGATATGACTCGCAGGGTGACCTTCCCTGCAAAGTTGAGATGGCGAAGGGATGTTCCTGATTTAAGTCAGGCAAATTGGGATAGGATATTTCGGAATATGAGTAACTGTTCAATTAATGCTAATTATAAGCTGATACAATTCCATTTAATACATCGACTTTATTTTTCCCCTGTTCGCTTGGTGAAGATGCATGGGAAATATAACTCGAGTTGCCCCAGAGGAGATCATGATTTTGCTAACTTCATGCACTTATGTTGGAATTGCCGTTACGTACAGGCTTTTTGGTTAGAGGTATATAGCACCATTAATAATAAAATCGGGGTCCAGTTGCCATTTAATCCTCAGGTTGCTATTATTGGAGATGTAGAGAAGCCGCAGGGCCTGGTGTATAAATGTAGGCTTATTCTCACGGTGTTTATGTTGGCCAGAGTTATTATAGCACGGGGGTGGATGGATCCACCAGATGTTAATAACTGGGTAAACCTGGTCAATAAAATAAAAGCTTATGAAATAAATAGGTATAAATCTCAGAAGAAGTCCCAAGTTTGGTCTAGAATATGGTCTTTTTGGTAACTTTTTCCCCCCTTCCCTCTCCTTTCTCTTGTTCCGCCAGGGGGGTTTTGTATATGTGTTATTTACTAATATTATAATTTTGTTGGTCATTACTAATTGATATGACAAGTTTGGATATATTGATTATATTTTTTGTACTGTTTTTCTAAAATTTTATAAAGATATTAAAAAAAAAAATTTGTAGGAGTTGACTTCAACTATGTTATAGATCCTTGTCTAGATAGGTCTAACAAGGTAGTACAATCAATCAATAAATAAATAATGCAATTAGAATTTTACCAAACACGTTGGATTATTTGATGTATGGAGAATATTTCACCCAGATGTAAGGGAATATACATTTATGTAGTTTACATAGAAGACATTCACGAATCAACTATAATATATCTACACAAGTGAACAAAATTGTTGGTAACCTTCCCTTAAAGAAAGAAAAACTCACAATGGTCACTGAAATAACTTGAAACTGAAGATTACAAAGACAAATATAGACAAACATGTTAACCCTTTCAAGACCAAGCCATTTTTAACCTTCGTGACCAGGCTTAATTTTGCAAATCAGACATGTGTCACTTTATGTGTTAATAACTTTGGAATGCTTTTATTTATCAAAGCAATTCTGAGATTGTTTTCTTGTGACTTCTCATAGTTGATGTTAGGGGTAAATTTGGGTTGATAAGCTTTACCTTTATATTATAAAAATTCCCAAATTTACAGAAAATTTGGAAAAAAATGTAATTTTCTAAATCTGAATTTCTACGCCTTACAGGCAGATAGTGATACCTCATTAAATAGTTTTTACTTAAGATTCCCTATATGTCTACTTTATGTTGGTATCATTTTGAAAATTGCATTTTATTTTTTTTAGGACGCTAGAAGGCTTAGAATTTAAGAAGCAATTTTTCAAATTTTCTATCAAATTTTCAGAACAGATTTTTTCGAGGACCAATTCAGTTCAGAAGTCACTTTGAGTTCCTTACATAATAGAAACCACCCATAAATTACCCCATTTTAGAAACTACACCCCTCAAATTACTCAAAACTGGTTTTACAAACTATGTTAACCCTTTAGGTGTTCCACAAGAATTATAGGAAAATGGGGGTGAAATTTACAATTTACAGTTTTTGTACAGATTTTTAATTTTAATCCAATTTTTCCTATAACATAGCAAGGGTTAGCAGCAAATCGAACCTCAATTTTTATTACCCTGATCCTGCAGTTTCCAAAAATACCCCATTTATGTTCATAAACAGCTGTATGGGCACACGGCAGTTCTCAGAATAAAAGGAGCAACATATGGTTTTTGGAGGGCAGATTTTGCTGGAATGACTTTTGGGTACAGTGTAATTTTTAAAGGCACACTAAGGCACTCCTACAGTAGATACTCCCCAAAAGTGACTACATTTTGGAAACTACATCCCTCAAAGAATTTAGTGAGGTGTGTAATGACCACTTTTACCTCAGAGGCGTTTCATAATATTTAGAAGGTAGGCGTAATCAGAGTAACTCTGACAAAAGAATAGAGAGCGCAAAATAGGGCAGTACAGTTTTCTCAAAAACTCATACATACAGAACTCTATGAGCTCACCTGTTTGAGTTGCGCTATAATAGGCGCAACTCTATTGTAGACGTATCACCGTGTACTTGTAATTGCCAGAGTGGGATCTGCTGCCATAGGAGAAATGTCCATTGAAGTAGTAGCCACTTACTTCAGGAATTCCTTCCTGAGACCTGAGGAAGGAGGCCACAGTCCTCCGAAACGCGTTGTCATTTTTTTATTTTTTTATAATATTATTTTTTTATATGTGCTCGGCTTGAATAAATTTCCTAATATTGTATAAACAACCGGAGGAATCGGATTCATTTGCGCCTGTGAAGGAGAACAAAAAAGGAGTGACCAAGAAAATCTCTTCTTCATAATATTTAGAAACACTTGGCTGTGAAAATGAAAAATTATATTTTTTACAAGAAAAAGTTGCTTAAGCCCACATTTTTCACTTTAACAAGGGATAACAGGAGAAAATGCACCCCATAATGTGTTACCCATTTTCTCCTAAATACAGCAACACCCCATATGTGGTTGTAAACTGCTGTATGAGCAGACGGCAGAATTCAAAAGGAAAGGAGCAACATCTGCATTTTCTAACGTGGAGTTTGCTGAAATAGACGGCCATAACATTTTTATTTCTTTGTTGAATGAGCTATGTGGGGGCTCATTTTTTTTGCGTGATGGGCTGTAATTTTTAATGGTACCATTTTTGGGTACATATGACTTTTTGATTGCTTTCAATTTAATTTTTTATGAGGTGAAATGAGCTAATATTGAAATTCTGCCAGTGTTTTTTATTTTTATTTTTATGGGGTTCTCCATGTGGTGTATTTGATAAGATAATTTTATTCTGTGGATTTATACGGTTATGGCGATACCAAATTTGTATTGTTTTTTTTTCCTGTTGTACTACTATATTTATTTATATCATAAAATCACTTTTTGCTAAACTTTTTTTTTTGCATTACCAAAATCTAAGACCCATTACTTTTTTATTTTTCTGTCAACGTAGTTGTATGAGGGCTAATTTTTGGGGGGATGGGCTGTAGTTTTTATTGGTATCATTTTTGGGATGCATATGACTTTTTGATCACTTTTATTCAATTTTTTTTAGTAGGTAAGGCAAAAAAAAATAACTAAAACAGCAATTCCCCCATTGTTTTTTATTTTTTTTTGTAAAACTATCACCATGCGGGATTATTACCATGATCATTTTATAGATCAGGTAATTACGGACACAGCGATACCAATTACTGTATGTGTAGTTTATTTTTTATTTATTTTTTTTATCTATTATAAAAGAGCGGATAGGGGAAAAGTCCATTCATTTTATTTTTAATTTACATTTTTATTTATTTATTTTTTTACATTGATTTTTTTTATTTTTGCACTTTTTTATTTTTTTCTTTATCAAGTCCCACTTGGATCTTGAAGATCCAGTGGGGTTGATGCCAGTTCTATACTTTGCAATTCTCTTGCATTGCAAAGTATAATACCATCAGTTTTACACTGATAGATGGCAACACTGGATGCCTTCGCAAGGCGTCCGGTTGCCATGGCAACCATCGGGTCAGTGCCATCGGAGTGCAGCAGCCCAATGGTTAACTCTGTTAACCTTTTGGATGCCGCTGACTGCGGCATCTAAGAGGTTACAGCAGAGTGTCAGCTTACACCTGACACTTGCTGCTGATGGCGGCGGTTCAGAAACAGAGCCGCCGCCATCACATACACAAGGGGGACCTCACAAGGGGGCTCACCTGAGGGAATTAGACTCCAATGGGAGCAGAGGCAGGCGGACATAGATGCTGGCACAAGAAGCGCATCGCCGGCAAAGACAGGTTGGAGGCAGGCCGCACAGGGGGGCGGTGGGGGCTGGCAGCGGGCATTGCGCAGGAGCGCTCAGATCGTTGCAGGGGACACAGAGTGGGGGCACAGATGGGGCCCACAGATTAGAGGAATGGAGCACACATTTCCTGATTTCATGCTGTCATCTGCAGAGTGCGATCACAGCATGAAACCGGGACTTGTACACTGCCGCGATCCGATTGGTTAGTCGGCATTGCCAGCATTACTGGACTGTACGCTGTCCCTGTCCTCCCTTTGCAGCGCTTGGATTAAAGAGCTGCCATGACGTTTATACACGTGCTATCTGCACGGGGCATGTGTAGATAGCACGTATATAGCCGTATGGCTGACGTGAAGGGGTTAAGTTAAAGGCTATTAGACGATCTCCAAAATCTTGTTGTTGTTACTACAGTTGCACATATTATTCAGAAGTTCAAGGACTGCGGGGCGATAACTAACCTCCCTGGATGTGGCTGCAAGAGGAAAACCAAATGGTAACCAAAGAGCCTAGAACAACTTCCATAGAGAATAATTCCAAGGTCTAGATAAATCAACGTGAGGTCCACCATCTGTCAAAGTGGACTTTGTGGAAGACTACCGAGGAGGAAACCACTGTTGAAAGCAAATCATAAAAAGTGAAACTGAAATTTGTCAAAATGCTTATTGACAAGCCACAAAGCTTCTGGGAGAATGTCCTTTGGGCAGATGAGACAAAACTGGAGTTATTTGGCGAGTCACATCAGCCCTATGTTCATAGACTCCAAAATGAAGCATACAAAGACAAGAACATTGTACCTACTGTGAAACATGGAGGAAGTTCGGTTATGGTTATGTTTTGGGGATACTTTGTTGCATCTGGTACAAGATCCTGAATATGTGCATGGTACAATGAAATCTCAAGACTATCAAGGCATTCTGTACTTCTCAGTGTCAGAAAGCATGGTCTCAGCCACTGGTCATGGGTCCTCCAACAGGATAATTGTTGTTAGAATTATAATGGGATCTTTTTTTTTGGAGGGGGGAAACTATCAGCAGAACAAGAAGGGCGCACATCGTTTTAGCTCCTGCTAGTTGGCCTTAATCTGAAGCCATCCATTGGTTTCTGCTAGTTTCACATGTACCTACTCCAGCATACAGGCCCCCTGCAACCTGCTGAACTGGGCACTGGTGGTTTTGGGCACAGTCAGCTCCCTCTTTGTCGTGGCCTACTCGTGAGTCTGAGCCATGACCATGATTTACAGGGACTAGGAACTGGAAGCCCCAAGCGCCTGTGTCTCCTTAAGGCCTGGATCCTCAGGCAATCGCTTCCTTGCTACCCCAGTTGCATAAGGCAAGACGTGGAGGTGTGGGGTTGGTCTGAATCCCCCTACACAGTTCAAACTCCCAGACCTCACAACAAATGGAACACTGCCCTGGGGCCCACTTGACACTGACTAGTTGCCCTTCCTCCTCCACTTCCACCCTAACACAACACATTGCAGGTCAAACCTGCATTGGAAGACACACTCACCCTGACATCCTCCTGATCTACCTCTTTGGCCCTCCTCTGTACTGCCGCCTGCACTTAGGTCTGGCAGCCCAGCTGCTTCATATTTGCTTGTACTGGCCCTACTTATCCCCCATGAACATCACAGGGGTCTAGGAGCCTCCTCTACCATCTCCAAGGAGCCCCTAATAAAACTTCCCTAACACAATTTTCAATACCTGGGTTGCCACGAGGAACATACTTTATTTTCTTTACTTTTGGATCATCAGGCCTCTTTCCTGACTCACAGTTTATCCAGAAGTAGACAAAAAAGTTGAAAACTGCTTGTTCCAGCTCTACTTGGTATAATCCAGACAATGTCACCAGTATGGTGGGAAAGAAACTTTATTCTGTGTCAACGCGTTTTGAAGGTAGGAAACCCCCTCTTCATCAGGACAGTATACAGATTTTGCACAATACAGTGTTTAAAAAGAAGTGATTTTAGCATGCAGGCCAGGGGAGGGCTGGAGGCATTCTTACTGTGAGTGGCATTGGCTTCTTGAGAATCAAAGCACAGGCTCAAAAATGTTGCCTCTGTGTAGCTTGTGATCGCTGGATGTTACTTTTATGTAACTTATGGTCACTGGACCACGAAGAAACCGCTACAGTGTAACACATTAGTAGCTTATGTAAATAAACATTATAAGTTCAAAGGCTGGTTTGTGTGTTTTAAACTGATAGCAACGGCTGCAAGATATGTAAGAATGCTGCACATGCTATCGGGGTAGACAGGCAGAAGTAGAGGGGATAATGCTGCTGACAAAGGGATACAGCACACAGAGGCTGATGCTGCGAGAAGATGATGCTGCTGTTAGTGAGAATGCAGTGCGTGATGGGGTCCGATAAGTATTGTGGCGCTCAGAGACTGGTGCTGCAAAAGAATTCTCTGGGCATACTCACTCACTCCGGTGAGTATTGGGTAAAGATAGGAGGCCGGTGCTGCTGCAGACTGTGATGTGGCGCTCAGGGAGCAGGGCTTCCACAATCATCAATCTATTTTCGCAGCCACTTAAGCGATGGGAGGAATGCCCGTGATGTACAGATTAGGGGTGCAGGGGGAAGTCCTTCTCTCTGTGTTTATGCTGTGCTAATATTGTGGTGTTTTTTGGGTGGTATCTATGGTTTGAGGAATTGTTCACATTTGCGATTCACTACATCAGCGATGGGTACATCAAATTAAGTGGAAATTTTGTGGGAAGATCTATACACCTCACATTAGGTATATACAAGGTTGGCAGTGGGAGGGGGCCCTCTAAGGGATTATAGTTTAAAAAAACAGGCAAATTATGTACATACAGAAAAGGCTAAAAAACAAACATATATGTAATTTGTACAAAGCTCATATATATACAGTACAGACTAGAGATGAGCGAGCATACTCGTCCGAGCTTGGTGCTCGTTCGAGTATTAGGGTACTCGTAAGTGCTCGCTGCTCGGACGAGTATCTCGCCATACTCGAGGAAATGGCAACTTCCGCATCGTGCTTCAGCATCACGTGGGGCCCTTACATGTCGATAGCAGGGATTGGCTGGCCTGATCAGGTGACCCTGGAATATACTAGTGACTGGCCGCGGTGCTCGGCTCAGATGCCGTCTGGATGTCGTTAGGGATAGAGCTGCTGCCTTTCAGGGACAGTGTTAGGGCCTGCATTTAGTTCTCTGTTAGGCAGGAATCACCCACAAAGAACCAACAGCCCTTCTAAGGGCTAGAAGAAATTTTTTTTGTCTCCTGGCTTGGCTGGCTGGCTGGCATATCTAACCCTGTTTTTTTTTTATTGTTCTATCTCAGTGATACAAATCCATTGCACACCGCAGTGTGGAACCATTCTGTGTGTCACAGTTCAGCACACTCACTCCAATCCATATATACTGTCCAGGTGACACTTTCTGTATGTCACAGAATACAACCAAGTCATTTGCTACCAATAACGTATACAGCTTGATCCAGAAAACTCTCTGTGCGACATTTGTCTGGGTCGCAGTCTAAATAGCCACAGTTAACAGGGTGTCAGTCAGTTCTACGATAGTTCTTGCACGTTACGTTCCCAAAAAAACTAAATTTAAAAAAAAATTACTTTTTCAGTTGTTTTATCTCAGTGATACAAATCCATTTTACTCATCTGCGTGTAACCTTTCTGTGTGTCACAGTTCAGCACACTCGCTCCAATCCGTATATACTGTCCAGGTCATGCTTTCTGTACGTCAGAGAATACAACCAAGTCATTTGCTACCAATATCATCTACAGCTTGAACCAGAAAACTCTCTGTGCGACATTTGTCTGGGTCGCAGTCTAAATAGCCACCGTTAACAGGGTGTCAGTCAGTTCTACGATAGTTTCTGCACGTCATGTTCCCAAAACAGCAAAATTTAAAAAAAAATATAAAAAACAAAATATAAAAAAAAAGTTTTTCAGTTGTTTTAGCTCAGTGATACAAATCCATTTTACTCAGCTGCGTGTAACCTTTCTGTGTGTCACAGTCCAGCACACTCGCTCCGATCCGTATATACTGTCCAGGTGACACTTTCTGTACATCACAGAATACAACCAAGTCATTTGCTACCAATATCATCTACAGCTTGATCCAGAAAACTCTCTGTGCGACATTTGTCTGGGTCGCAGTCTAAATAGCCACAGTTAACAGGGTGTCAGTCAGTTCTACGATAGTTCTTGCACGTTACGTTCCCAAAAAAACTAAATTTAAAAAAAAATTACTTTTTCAGTTGTTTTATCTCAGTGATACAAATCCATTTTACTCATCTGCGTGTAACCTTTCTGTGTGTCACAGTTCAGCACACTCGCTCCAATCCGTATATACTGTCCAGGTGATGCTTTCTGTACGTCAGAGAATACAACCAAGTCATTTGCTACCAATATCATCTACAGCTTGAACCAGAAAACTCTCTGTGCGACATTTGTCTGGGTCGCAGTCTAAATAGCCACCGTTAACAGGGTGTCAGTCAGTTCTACGATAGTTTCTGCACGTCATGTTCCCAAAACAGCAAAATTTAAAAAAAAATATAAAAAACAAAATATAAAAAAAAAGTTTTTCAGTTGTTTTAGCTCAGTGATACAAATCCATTTTACTCAGCTGCGTGTAACCTTTCTGTGTGTCACAGTCCAGCACACTCGCTCCGATCCGTATATACTGTCCAGGTGACACTTTCTGTACATCACAGAATACAACCAAGTCATTTGCTACCAATATCATCTACAGCTTGATCCAGAAAACTCTCTGTGCGACATTTTTCTGGGTCGCAGTCTAAATAGCCACCGTTAACAGGGTGTCAGTCAGTTCTACGAGAGTTTCTGCACGTCACGTTCCCAAATAAACAAAATTTATAAAAAAATTAGTTTTTCAGTTGTTTTAGCTCAGTGATACAAATCCATTTTACTCAGCTGCGTGTAACCTTTCTGTGTGTCATAGTTCAGCACACTCGCTCCGATCCGTATATACTATCCAGGTGACACTTTCTGTACGTCACAGAATACAACCAAGTCATTTGCTACCAATATCATCTACAGCTTGATCCAGAAAACTCTCTGTGCGACATTTGTCTGGGTCGCAGTCTAAATAGCCACCGTTAACAGGGTGTCAGTCAGTTCTACGATAGTTTCTGCACATCACGTTCCCAAAAAAACAAAATTAAAAAAAAATAAGTTTTTCAGTTGTTTTAGCTCAGTGATACAAATCCATTTTACTCAGCTGCGTGTAACCTTTCTGTGTGTCACAGTTCAGCACACTCGCTCCGATCCGTATATACTGTTTAGGTGACACTTTCTGTACGTCACAGAATACAACCAAGTCATTTGCTACCAATATCATCTACAGCTTGATCCAGAAAACTCTCTGTGCGACATTTGTCTGGGTCGCAGTCTAAATAGCCACCGTTAACAGGGTGTCAGTCAGTTGTACGATAGTTTCTGCACATCACGTTCCCAAAAAAACAAAATTTAAAAAAAAATAAGTTTTTCAGTTGTTTTAGCACAGTGATACAAATCCATTTTACTCAGCTGCGTGTAACCTTTCTGTGTGTCACAGTTCAGCACACTCGCTCCGATCCATATATACTGTTTAGGTGACACTTTCTGTACGTCACAGAATACAACCAAGTCATTTGCTACCAATATCATCTACAGCTTGATCCAGAAAACTCTCTGTGCGACATTTGTCTGGGTCCCAGTCTAAATAGCCACCGTTAACAGGGTGTCAGTCAGTTCTACGATAGTTTCTGCACGTCACGTTCCCAAAACAGCAAAATTAAAAAAAAAATATAAAAAACAAAATTAAAAAAAAAATAAGTTTTTCAGTTGTTTTAGCTCAGTGATACAAATCCATTTTACTCAGCTGCGTGTAACCTTTCTGTGTGTCACAGTTCAGCACACTCGCTCCAATCCGTATAATCTGTCCAGGTGACACTTTCTGTACGTCACTTAATTCTACCAGACTGAATAAGTTTGTGGGTTTCAGTACACCAGGCCACTTTAATTTTTATTTTTTTTATATCATACACTTATATACAAAAAATGTTGAACCCCAGGGCTAAGGGTCGAGGGCGTGGGCGTGGGCATTCAATTACTGCAGGGGGCAGAGGCCGTGGTCCTGGGCAGGGTGAGACAGTACCTGCTGATGAGGGAGAAGGGGAATTCCGCAGAGCTACACTCCCTAGCTTCATGTCTCAACTTACAGGGACACGTGGTAGAGGACTGTTGAAACCATAACAGTGCGAACAGCTGATCTCGTGGATTGCGGACAATGCTTCAAGTAATTTGTCCACCAGTCAGTCTTCCACGCAGTCCACCCACGTTACCCAAGGGAGCACTCCTCTGGCTCCTCCACCTCAACCTCCTTTCCCCCAGTCTGCCCCCTCCCAGGAAAATTTGGAATGCGATCCGGCATGCTCTCAGGAACTGTTTTCTGGACCCTTCCCAGAGTCACAAACCGCTTCTCAGGTTGCTGCTGACCTCGTTCCCGATGCCCAGGTTTTCCAACTGTCGCAGTCTGTGGGTGATGATGATGATGATGATGACAATATTGACTTAGTGGAAGAAGTTTGTAAAGAGGTGTCGGACGATGAGGAGACACGGTTGTCAGACAGTGGTGAAGTTGTTGTTAGGGGAGGAATTCCGAGGGGGGAGCAGACTGAGGAATCAGAGGATGACGAGGTGACTGACCCAAGCTGGGTTGATATGCCGAGTGAAGACAGTGCTTCTGAGGCGGAGGCGAGTGCTGCACCAGAACAGGTTGTAAGAGGCAGTGGTGTGGCCAGAGGGAGAAGCAGGGCCAGAGCTGGTGCATCAGCAGCAACTGTTTCACGTAGTGAAGCTCCCTTGGCGAGGCCTAGATGTTCGCAAGTCTGGAGGTTCTTTAAAGAAAGTGAGGATGACCGACGGACTGTGGTGTGCAACCTGTGTCACACCGGGATCAGCAGGGGTGCCACCACTACTAGCCTAACCACCACCAGCATGCGCAGGCATATGAGTGCTAAACACCCCACTCAATGGAACCAAGGCCGTTCACCACCTCCTGCGGGTCACACCACTGCTCCTTCCCCTGTGTCACTCGCTGCCTCTGCTAGTCAACCCCCTGCGTCACTCGCTGCCTCTGCTAGTCAACTCCCTGCCCAGGACCCCGGCACGAGCGCCTCCCGCCGGAAAACCACACCTTCGCCTCCACGATCCTCCACAGTGTCCACCAACGTGTCCCAGCGCAGTGTTCAGCTGTCTTTACAGCAGACGCTGGAGCGAAAGAGGAAATACAGTTCCACCCACCCACATGCCCAAGCCCTCAACGTCCACATCTCCAAATTGCTTAGCCTGGAGATGCTGCCCTATAGGCTGGTAGAGACCGAGGCCTTTCAAAATCTCATGGCGGTGGCTGCCCCTCGGTATTCGGTCCCCAGCCGCCACTATTTTTCCCGATGTGCCGTCCCAGCCCTACACCAGCACGTGTCACAGAACATCATCCGTGCCCTGACCAACGCTGTTTCTGAGAAGGTCCACCTAACCACGGACACGTGGACAAGTGCTGCCGGGCAGAGACACTATATCTCACTGACGACACATTGGGTTAACTTGGTGGAGGCTGGGACCGAGAATGACCCTGGGGCCGCTCATGTACATCCCACACCGAGGATTGCGGGGCCTACCTCGATCACGGTCTCTCAGACGTACTATGCCTCCTCCTCCTCCGACCCCTCCTCCTCCACCGAATTACCATCCGTGGGCACGGCGCCTTCAGTCGGTAGCTCTAGGCGCAGCAGCAGTGCTGTGGGTAAGCGCCAGCAGGAGGTGCTCAAACTGCTGAGCTTAGGTGACAAAAGGCACACCGCCCAAGAGCTGTTACAGGGCATCACGGCGCAGACCGATGTGTGGCTGGCACCGCTGAACCTCAAGCTAGACATGGTTCTGTGTGACAACGGGTGTAACCTGGTGGCGGCTCAGCAACTCGGCAGACTGACACATGTGCCATGCCTGGCCCACGTGTTCAATCTAATAGTTCAGCGGTTCCTCAAGACATACCCCAATCTGTCTGATTTGCTCACCAAGGTGCGCCGCAACTGTGCGCATTTCCGCAAGTCGACCACAGATGCTGCCACTCTCAGGGCAGCGCAGCGCCGCCTACAACTGCCCGCTCACCGACTGTTGTGCGAAATGCCCACGAGATGGATTTCCACATTAAACATGTTATCCAGAGTTTACCAGCAGCGCAGAGCGATTGTAGACTGCCAGATGTCATCTTCCACCAGAACTGGTAGTCAGGTCTCTCAGATTCCTCAAGTCTGCAATGAGGAGTGGACGTGGATGTCTGATATCTGCCAGGTGTTGAGCAACTTTGAGGAGTCAACACAGATGGTCAGCGGCGATGCCGCCATTATCAGCCTCACCATCCCGCTGCTTTGCCTGTTGAAAAACTCACTGCTCAGCATCAAGTCGGATGCTTTGCGCTTGTCACAAGAGACGGTGGAGGAAGATACGTCGCTTGATAGCCAGAGCACCCTCCGGTCTGTTTCTCAGCGCATATCGGAGGAGGGGGATGAGGATGAGGAGGAAGAGGAGGAGAATGTCGGCGAGACAGTAGAGGGTACTAGTGCTCAGTCCTTAACTCTTGAGCGTGTATGGGCTGAAGAGGAGGACTTGGAGGAGGAGGAAATGGAGAGTCAGGCCAGTGAGGAGAGGGAATTCTTGCGTGTTGGGACTCTGGCGCACATGGCAGACTTCATGTTAAGCTGCCTATTCCGTGACCCTCGCGTTAGAAGAATTTTTTCAAACACCGATTACTGGGTGTTCACTCTCCTGGACCCACGGTACAAGCAGAACCTTTCCACTCTCATCCCTGCAGAGGAAAGGAGTATGAGAGTGAATAGATATCAACAGGCCCTGGTGCATAAGCTGAAACAATTCTTCCCATCTGACGCTGCTAGCGGCAGAGGGCATGGTTCTGTGGGCCAAGTAGCGGGGGAGAGGAGGCGAGCAGGCAGCTTGTCCAGCACTGGCAGGGGAACGCTCTCCAAGGCCTTTGCCACTTTTATGTCACCCCAGAAAGACACTGTCACCTGTCCCCAGTCTAGGCAGAGTAAGGGGGAGCTGTACAGAAAGATGGTGAGGGAGTACCTAGCTGACCATACCAACGTCCTTAGCGATCACTCTGCTCCATACAACTACTGGGTTTCAAAGCTGGACACGTGGCCTGAACTGGAGCTGTACGCCTTGGAGGTGCTGGCCTTCCCTGCCGCTAGCGTGCTGTCAGAGCGGGTATTCAGTGCAGCTGGTGGCGTCATCACTGATAAGCGTACACGCCTGTCAACTGACAGCGCTGACAGGCTGACGCTTATTAAAATGAACAAAGCCTGGATTTCACCGGAATTCAAATCTCCTCCGGGGGAAAGCAGCTAAAGATTTAAATAACTTATGTATCCGATTCCTCTTCTCTACTCCTCCTCCTACTCCTCCATATCGTCTTTGTCTAACGCTGACCTAAAAAATGCCATTTTTTAGAGGTCCAACTGGCACTCTTTTAGCACAATTTTTCAGGAGGGCCCCCTACAGGCCCTCTATTCAAACAATTTTTCCAGAGGTCCACCTACAGGCCCTCTTTTCAGACAATTTTTCAGCAGGGCCCCCTACAGGCCCTCTATTCAAACAATTTTTCTAGAGGTCCACCTACAGGCCCTCTCTTCAAACAATTTTTCAGGAGGGCCCCCTACAGGCCCTCTATTTAAACAATTTTTCCAGAGGTCCACCTACAGGCCCTCTCTTTAAACAATTTTTCAGGAGGGCCCCCTACAGGCCCTCTATTCAAACAATTTTTCTAGAGGTCCACCTACAGGCCCTCTCTTCAAACAATTTTTCAGGAGGGCCCCCTACAGGCCCTCTATTCAAACAATTTTTCCAGAGGTCCACCTACAGGCCCTCTCTCCAAAAAATTTTTCTAGAGGTCCACCTACAGGCCCTCTCTTCAAACAATTTTTCCGGAGGTCCACCTACAGGCCCTTTGTCCAAACAATTTTTCCGGAGTTCCACCTACAGGCCCTCTCTCCAAACAATTTTTCCGGAGGTCCACCTACAGGCCCTCTCTCCAATTCCAGTTTCCAGTTTTATTTGTGCAAACTGCATACATTTTTATTTTTGGTTTAGGTGGGATAGGTGTGAAAAATAATATTACTTGCAAATCTATATTGCCCAACATTGGATACGGTAGCAAGTAGAAGACCAAACACATGCTGCCCACAGGGTTCCGCAAATTCCTGGTCCACCCGCAAATTCCTTGTCCACAATGTCAAGGAGGTCGATGTTCTGTGGATGAGCAACAAGTCCTTCTGTACTAAAATCGCCGACAAAGTCTCCATCTAAGAACCTACAGACCATTGTGGAGAGAGCGGCACAGCTCGCCATCAAAGTGACGAACCCCAACGCCAGACTGTGCAGAGAAGATAACGAATAATTATCTCTGTGGTTATTTTTGCTAAATAAAAGTTAAATAAACCCCCCAAAAATTCATCTGTTCCTGTGCCTGATCCACCCAAGTTGAATCTGTCCCATCATGAGAAAGTCCCCCCCAAGGAGTCCCCACTGTAACTTGCTTCCCATACAACTACCTCACCCCCGACACCTGTGTCTCGCCATTGTCCACCACCTCCTCAGACAACACTGGTAAATCCCCACTGTCAGCACACGGAAACAGCAAAAGGTCTTGCGAATTGGGGCAGAGAATGTTCTGGGCTAGCACATCAGGGAAGGGGTGACTATGGGGTTCCAGGGAGTACGTGACCACATGCAATATCCATTTAAAAGTCATGCCACACTTGATCTAGCTCATAATTGACAATTGTACCGGTTGATGCTAAATTTTTAAGTTGGGGTCCTGCGTCGTCATTCTAACTACATCCGGCTGTTGTCACCACCACACACGCTAGCCCAGGGGACACTCCTCTTGCTCTTCCAGCGAAACCTCCTTCCCCCCACCTACAGGCCCTCTCTCCAAACATTTTACCCAGGTAGGGGACGTATTAGATAATGTACTGATTTTTTAATTGCCTCCTGCGATAGACGGGAATGGAACAGGGGTTAACTGCTTGGGAAGCAGCTATGCTCACCACTTTACCACCAACAGCCACAGCAACTGATAAGAACAGATACTAAACTTGACTTCAATGGGGTTCGTTATTCGAAACGAGCACCCGAGCATCGGGAAAAGTTCGACTCGAATAACGAGCACCCGAGCATTTTAGTGCTCGCTCATCTCTAGTACAGACCCATAGTGGAATTATATACTTAACAAAAAAGTGTGAAACAACTCAAAATATGTCTTATATTTCAGGTTCTTCAAAGTAGCCACCTTTTGCTTTGATTACTGCTTTGCACACTGTTGGCATTCTCTTGATGAGCTTCAAGAGGTAGTCATCTGAAATGGTATTCCAACAGTCTTGAAGGAGTTCCCAGAGATGCTTAGCACTTGTTGGCCCTTTTGCCTTCACTCTGCGGTCCAGCTCACCCTAAACCATCTCGATTGGGTTCAGGTCTGGTGACTGTGGAGGCCAGGTCATCTGGCGTAGCACCCCATCACTCTCCTTCTTGGTCAAATAGTCCTTACCCAGCCTGGAGGTGTGTTTGGGGTCATTGTCCTGTTGATAAATATATGATGGTCCAGCTAAACGCAAACCGGATGGAATAGCAAGCTGCAAGATGCTGTGGTAGACATGCTGGTTCAGTATGCCTTCAATTTTGAATAAACACCCAACAGTGTCACTAGCAAAGCACCCCTACACCATCACACCTCCTCCTCCATGCTTCACAGTGGGAACCAGGCATGTAGATTCCATCCGTTTACCTTTTCTGCTTGTACAAAGACACGGTGGTTGGAACCAAAGATCTCAAATTTGGACTCATCAGACCAAAGCACAGATTTCCACTGGTCTAATGTCCATTCCTTGTGTTCTTTAGCCCAAAAAAGTCTCATCTGCCTGTTGCCTGTCCTTAGCAGTGGTTTCCTAGCAGCTATTTTACCATGAAGGCCTGCTGCACACAGCCTCCTCTTGACAGTTGTTGTAGAGATGTGTCTGCTGCTAGAACTCTGTGTGGCATTGACCTGGTTTCTAATCTGAGCTGCTGTTAACCTGCGATTTCTGAGGCTGGTGACTCGGATGAACTTATCCTCCGCAGCAGAGGTGACACTTGATCTTCCTTTCCTGTGGCGGTCCTCATGTGAGCCAGTTTCTTTGTAGCGCTTGATGGTTTTTGCGACTGCACTTGGGGACACTTTCAAAGTTTTCCCAATTTTTCGGACTGACTGACCTTCATTTCTTAAAGTAATGATGGCCACTCGTTTTTCTCTACTTAGCTGCCATTTTCTTGCCATAATACAAATTCTAACAGTCTATTTAGTAGGACTATCAGCTGTGTATCCACCTGACATCTGCCCAACACAACTCATGGTCCCAACCCCATTTATAAGGCAAGAAATCCCACTTATTAAACCTGACAGGGCACACCTGTGAAGTGGAAACCATTTCAGGTGACTACCTCTTGAAGCTCATCAAGAGAATGCCAACAGTGTGCAAAGCAGTAATCAAAGCAAAAGGTGGCTATGTCACGTACCGTGTGGTTATCGTGACACGTGTTTCATGTTGCTCATGTTTGTGCCCTGGTATTCCGGATTTGGTTGTATGCTGGTTGCCAGGGGCAACGTGTATATTGGTGGTGTCTCGGTTGTTCTCCGTGACACGGCTTCCATGTTGCTCATGTTTGTGTCCTGGCATTCTGGCTGCGGTAGTAGGCCGTGGTTGCCAGGGGCAACGTGTAGTTTTGGTTGCTGGTATGTTCCCTTCTTATTGCATACTTCCCTCCTTCCCTGTCTGGTTCTCATGGGGTTAACATATTGACCTGGGTGTGGTCACTAGGTGCTTTTATTCTGTTGTTGCTAGCCTGGTGGTTTAGTTGTGCTCCAGCCTCCGTTGGTGCTGGAGCTATGCACCTTTCCTGGGATTCCATCTGCCCAGTCCTTGTGGCCATTTAATATGTCATCGAGGTCTTCCCGAGGTCCTCTCATCCCCTTCCCTTATTCCTGTTATGTGGTTTATGTACGGGTGGGTGTTTGGTCTGTGACTGCCATGTGTCTTCTGACATGGAGTCCAGACATTCCCTGTATGTATGTGCCTTCGGTGAGAGGGCTCCAGGGTTCCCCGGAGGGGGAACAGCGATACTGTGAGTGGTTGCCGGTGAGCTGGTTCCTGGGTGTGTTGTGTGTACTGAGTCCTGTTAGGTGTTCGGGTTCCAGTACATGTGCCTGGGCTGCAGTCTTTGGTGTATGGACTGCTGGTGCTTCTATCAGCAGTATCAGCAGGTAAGTTGCCAGGTGCACCGGGACCATCCTGGAGGTGCAGTCAGTGAGTTCTGGATAAGTGCATCCCTACCATCTGGGGCTCTGTGAAGAACGGGGCTCACTGGGTTTCTGCCCTCTGGGTTTGGTTTCTGGTGTTTCCGGTGCACTTGGTTCAGTGGTTTTCCTTGCCACTGGCTTCTTGCCTGCTGATCGGTTTTCTTCTCACTGTAGTGTATCGGTGTATGCTCGGTGTGGAGTTTCCCCTCCCACACCGCAGCCTGACAGGCTACTTTGAAGAACTTAGAATATAAGACATATTTACAGTTGTTTCACACTTTTTTGTTAAGTATATAATTCCACATGTGTTAATTCATAGTCTTGATGCCTTCAGTGTGAATCTACAATTTTCATAATCATGAAAATACAGAAAACTCTTTGAATGAGAAGGTGTGTCCAAATTTTTGGTCTGTACTATACAGGTTAGGGTGAAGGCATCCCTTATTATTTGTCTATATACAGTGTATATAAAAGGTCCATACACTTACATATGTACACTTTTATAAAAAGATATAAACATATAAACATGCACACACATGTCCATGTGTACCCATATTAGTATAGGGATTTCTTATGATTATGATTTTTAGTCTCCTAAAAAATAATAAATAAATAAACAAATAGGTAAAACAGCATTATGTTTGTCTGTTTGCGTTAAGCTCTGGCTTGTCTAGCTTGTCTGGTATTCAGTCACAATATATTTCTAGGCTAGACTAGGGTGAAGAAGAATAGATCAGTATATTATATGTTTAATTCCTGAATTTCATTCAAGCCCTGGGGGATAAGTGTATTCAGTTGATAGGTCCAAAATATTTCCCGTTTTTGAAGGAGATCAAACCTATTGTATAGATTATACATTAGTGGTCTATGGGAGTTATTTTTTTCGTATGTTTTTCTTTGTCTAGTGTATTTGCAGTGTTTAGAGACACTGTGTTTGGGATAGAGCTTCTCAATGTTGTTTCTGTGTTGACTGAGTCTACAATGTAGAGGTTAGGTGGTTCGTCCTACGTATTGTAGTCCGCAGGTACATTTGATTACATAGATGACATATGATGACTGGCACTTAAGGTAATGTTTAATATGGAAGGTCGTACCACTGGTGTTGGATTAGAACAATTGTTTTTTGTGTTATGGTTTGACAACAGAGGCAACGGGCAGTATTACACTTATAACTGCCAGTTTTTCCTATTTGTGTTGCCAAACTGTGTGTTTTCTTCTGGTGCCACTTCGGTTTTCTTGGGGCCTTTATAATGTTTAGGTTTCCTTTATAATTTAGACTGTTGGTATTGTTGATCATTTGTTTTATTTCTGTTAATACTAGATCGAAAAAAGTAGGTAAGATATGGCCCTGACTATGTAAGGGAAAGAAGTTTGATTTTGGTTTAATCTCTAGATGTCTGTAGGTTGGGTAGTTGGGATCTGGGGTGGTGATTCCTATACTGTCTTTCTCTGACTCAAGTTTTTTAGAGTTTACTTTTATGGGCTTATAGCACCATCTAGTGGACATATCCACACACTGCAGTTAACCTCTTCTACTACTTAGATATGCAGTCTTAATATTCCCATATTGTATACTCCACCTGACCTACTTATCTTCATGTGTCCACAATGGTAAAGTATGGAAATAGCGCTGCCAGAGACTCTACTCATACAGCTAAATGCTCAGCTTCCAAAGGGGAACTAGATAAGCTTATCCACAAACTTCCCTCAGTGAACTCTTCTGCTATGCCCAAACTGTCCCAAAAGGGCGCATCTCCCTCATGAGAGACTGTACCAACTTCAGCAGAAGATAATTTTGAGCAGGGTAATCTCTGCTTGGCATCTCGGCTTTCAATCTCTAGAGACTACTTACAGGAAGCCTTATCTAAAACACTAGCCTCACTGGCAACTGATCTTTAAGTCATTAAACAGGAGATTAAACAAATGGGGCAAAGACTAGAGTCCATAGAAATTACTCAAATATCACTGTGTGACCATGGTTCAGCTATGTCGTCTAATCTACAAATCTGCCAAAACCACTTGAGCTCATTTATGGACTATCTGGAAGACCAAGATAACAGGGGCCATCTTATTGTAATCGAATTAAGTGGATAGGTCTCTCAGAGCCAAGCCCAAACCTGATGAGCCACCCAGAGATGTTATCTGTTGATTACTAAACTACAGACTGCCTCCCAGTGCAAAGACACATGGCCCTAAAGGTCCTTTTACACGGGCCAATTATCGGCCGAAAAATCGTTCCTAGGAACGCTAGTGCCAATAATCGGCCCGTGTAAAAGTGGCCCTAATCAGCCGACAAACGAGCATAACGCTCGTTCGTCGGCTGATTGGATCTTTTGGTTTCTACAAAAGATCCAATCTGTCGGGCGCACATCGGCCTGTGTAAACAGGCGATGTGCGCCTGACAGTATGGAGCTTCCCGGCCGCACGAGTGATACAGCGATCACTCGTGCGGCCCGGCGCTCGATTCATCGGGCCGTGTAAAGGCTCCCTGCCCGAGCGCCGATATCGCTGATCGGCGCTCGGGCAGGGAGACACATCGGCCCGTCTAAAAGGGCCTTTACTCACTAGAAGGTGGAGCAGTCACTTTGTTTCAGGACTTGGCCCCCATTACACTTGACAAAGAGCTCTAAAACCCCTTACTGAGGCTCTCAGAGCCTGAAAAATTCTCTGTCACTGGCTGTTTCTCTATGGGCACTCCCTGTGATAGATAGCAAGCGCTATACCATACACACACATTCTGATCTGGGAGAAATTTTGTAGAAGCTGAACCTCCTCACTTTCGATATTCCTAATTGGGCACCTGTCCAAGACATAGCCACTTTCCCAACTTTGCCTATATTCACATTATGGAAACTGGTCAACTCTAACAAAGCTAAAAGAAGCCTGAAGCCTAGTAGACTGTCTAAAGAAACAAATCACTGTAAGAAATAATATAGATTTACGTCAAAATGAATATAGTGAACCACTGCCTGAGAATGACGCTTTAAAAAAGAAAACAAAAAATACTTTATTTGTTATCACTCTAAAATATGGGAAGTGACCCCTAAGAGACAGTTTTCATGATTCAGGCGTACAACTACTTGAATAGGGACCAAAACTCCAGAGACCCAGGGGCGAACAGAGCATATATGCGTACCCTAGTCACGTATGTCTATCCCAAATACTAGTTTGGAGAGAGAGAAGAGAGGAAAAAGATGTAATTTGTTTGGAGAGAGGGCCTGTAGGTGGGGGCAGGCTGGGGGGAAGGAGGTTGAGCTGGAAGAGCCAGAGGAGTGCCCCCTGGGCTAGCGTGTGTGTGGTGACAACAGATGGATGTAGTCAGAATGACGACGCAGGACCCCAACTTAAA